>RHDR01000016.1:0-107017 GCA_009806295.1 Davidsoniella neocaledoniae | reverse complement strand
TTATATCTTGCATACCAATCTGTAAGCTTCCTATCATGACTTCCATGTGAACTTCTACGTGAGCATGTCATTTGATACGCTTTTACTTTCCAAGTAGTCAACCATACTGCTAGATATACCTGTTAACGGAAGGATCGAGCAATATTTTTCAGTGCTCTTTTGAGTGAGTTCACCAGGAAGCCTGAGCAGCTGAAACGGGCCCAGTTACCTATGGAAATAGTCTTTCCACGGTACCAGACCTCGGCTGGCTGCATACAGGAGAACTGGGAGTGCCGCCGCAAGTGAGGCTGACCTTAGTAGGTATGTTGAACACCCTCGGACAGTATTACCCAAACTGCGCACGCTTTGGACATCCAGTGTTGAACATGTATCTTGGATCGCAACTTGGTGTCTAGGTATACTCCTAGCCACCTCGTGGACTCGTTAGCAGCGTGTGCAACCCCATTAATTTCTATGTCAGGGGGTTCTTGCCTTATTCTGTGGAAGTGCTGGAACTCTGTCTTACCATCAGCAAGGGAGAGGCCGTTGTCACGGCACCACTCTCTGGCTTGGGTGACACGAATAGTAGCCAAGCGAGAGGATTCCGTCAAAGTGATGGCAGAACAGAGGAAAGCAACGTGGTCCATGTACCCAAAACTGGACCAGGAAATATTTGAACTTGACTCGGCTGTCGAATTCATGAAAAAGCACATGCTTCTAAGACATAGAACATAAATATGTATAGGGTTAAAGTTTTCTTTTCTCCAGACCCTAAGCGAGTGAGTTGGAGGTTCTCGTGGGGGAAATATTAACTAGCCAAAAAGAGTTTACAAGTATA
Organism: Davidsoniella neocaledoniae; assembly: GCA_009806295.1. Lineage (NCBI taxonomy): Eukaryota > Fungi > Ascomycota > Sordariomycetes > Microascales > Ceratocystidaceae > Davidsoniella > Davidsoniella neocaledoniae. The sequence continues at coordinate 106,200 of RHDR01000016.1, read as the reverse complement.
AATGTAGTTATAGCCGACGTAAAATGTAATAAATGTTAAATTTAGCTGCCATTAGAGCTACACGTATGCTGTAGGCGATACAAAAAGATCAGTTGTGACGTGGTCGATTGACAACAATTGGATGAAAATACTAGAATTGGCGACGACGTCTTGTAAACTTTAGCACTCATACCAGTATTCAAAGTCTTAGATGCATTATGATATGTAATACTATATTAGAGGGTATTAGATAGTCTCCATCGTTTTCCTCTTCATTTGTAGATTCCTCCCCACGCGCGTAGTAGTTGTTATGTAGAGAAAAACCGTAAGACTCTTATCGGATTTTGACTTCTCCTGATATGATATTCAGGGTCTCTTGCGCTGTGACCAACCTTAGTTGGGGCTATACTTTACCTTTCTTAGCACTATCTATTCAGGGGGGTACCTTTGAGTTCATCGTGCCTCCCCCTTTGTCGTGGGTTTAAGAGCGACCAGCCCATATCACCAATGTTGCCGTCCATTCTTTTATCATTTTCGACATCTGTCTCTCATGATGCATCGAGTTGTGAGGCTCTGAGCCCGACTTTTCCTGTTTCTCTCGAGATGTTCTCATCGACGACCGCCCCCTTTTGTCTACACCTTTTGTGATCGCCGGTCTCCCGAGTCACCTTCTACAAAGCTGTATAGCCCGTAGTTAATCTCGAGAGCTATGGCTCTCAATTTATTACCGTAAGATACGCTTCCTCGAAGTCTGTGTCCTCTACGGTTGTCTATAAGGCGGGAACTCCGCTGTACAGTGCCCAGCCCTTTCCCCATGATAGCTACGCAATGTAGCTGTGGCCACCCTTGGTCACTTTCGTCTTCTCTTTGTAACTTCTAGGGATCTTAGGGTTGTTCCATTTTGTGTTTATAGGCTAGTTAGATAGTAGATAGGCACCGATGGGTGTGAGCCGCGTTCTTTTTTGACCCGCCTCCACCGTGCTTGTTAACAATACCAAATCCAAATCCAAAAAGCACTATCTATTCATTTATGTATCTGTAGTTCTATATTCCTAGTCGGGTTCCTAGTCGGGGAATCCTAGCTGATTAGAAAGTGGGCGGACATGGGGAAAATAAGAAGACATCAATCTTCCTCTTGTTATTTTTCTATTTTACCCTACTTATACCATTTTATCCTTGCTCTGTATTTGCTATCACCAATCTATTACTTTTATTCACGGCTATAGACTAGCTGTACACATTAGAAACGCCCTATTTTTCATTATTTTTTTCTTACTCCGTTTGTTTACATAAATTGGCCATTCCAACTGTGATCCGTGATCCTGGCGGGACGAGCGGTTACATATACAAATAAACACCGCTCAGAGTATCCTCATTGCATTTTACAGTGCGATTGTGCCATCATATCTATACTTATTATCTCTAGAATCTACTTCATAATACCACACTCTGAGTTGGAGTACGTTGGCTCTGTCGATACTGCCGACATCGCAAATAGCATGCCTGAAAATCATGAGATGTCCTCACAACCAACATCGTCTTCCCGGATCATACTTCAGCCCGAAGGACCGTTACTGGACATGACTAATCACGGGCCTCTATCCACTCCAGCCATGGCTAGGCCGGGAAGTCCAACACAAACAAAGGCTAGGAAGGCTTGTTGTAAGTACAATGCTCGCTACAGCTTATCAAATCTCATCATACATGACTTGTATGTGTATGGTTGCAGTAAACTGACCCGATATGACATCATGTAGTGAATTGTAGAAAACAAAAGGTATATCACTTATCACTTACGGCTCAAGATCCTCTGTTTTCAATATACGTAATCTAAACCTATCTACATGATACACTACCGCTAACTGTGAGTGCTTTATCACACTTTAGATGAAGTGCCGCATTGATGGAGGAGATACGTGTCGGCGTTGCTCAAAAGCGGGCGTTCCGTGTATATTTGTACCACGTGCCAATGTAAGTGATCAGTATATACTTGAAAACCACCAGATACGTAGTCTGAAACCCTCACTCGAGATGACCCTATACCGTTTATGTTGACCACAGCTGCAAAGTAGGCATCGTATCTACGAGACTTGATAGTTTCATCAGACTCCCGTGATTCAGATCAGGTCACCTTCAACCAAAGCGTAGAATCCCGCCTGAAGCGAATAGAAGAGTATCTGGGCCTTTGTGATGACATCGATGAACCCGCTTCGCCGCCTAGCCCGCACCAATCAATCGAGATGTACGGAGGTGAGCCTGTAAAATCCAGTCCTTCTCTTGATGTGTATTCTGCACTGTCACTGGCATTGCACCCTCTGAAGACACTCTGTACTGCTCCAGTATCGCCGCAAGTCTGGGAGCGACATGTCATCGTCTCACTCTGGCGAAGCTTCCATGACGCGATGCCGGGTCTGCACTTCCTACCCTCGAAGCAGACCTTTTCCTCGCCTCGACCACTTCTGTTGGCGGCTATGCTGTACTGTAGTGCAGTGCGTGGTCCAAAGGACACTGCGGTGCTAGCCCCCGACTTCCTCTCTATCCTGGTCAGTGCTATAGCACAGATGTGTATTCCCGGCAATGCCATTAGCACGCCTCCTACAGCGCCAGAGGAAAAGGCTGAATGGGCATTCCAGAGTGTCCTGGCGCTCTTACTTGCGGGACTTGTGCGGGAAGGCGTTACATCAGAAACCGGGCTTTGGATCTCATTAGCCCATAGACTGCTGGTTGACCATTGTGCTTCCGCAATCGATCATTCTGCTGGCTCAGATCAGTCCAATAGCTGGCGGTGTCTCTTCAGCGGCCTGCAAATAGTCGACTTGGAGCACGCTAGTCTGAGACTATCATGTCCTGTCGTGCCGATCAATGCCCCGTTTGCACGACTTAATGCGCCACCGGGAGATCAACTATACCGTTTATCTGCCATGATGCACACGGGACTATCGAATTTCACAGGCCGCGGACTTCCCACTGTATGGAGTGTATTCGAGGATATGTCGCCTCTTGGCAGAAATGGCAGTACTGGCGATGGCACGCTAAAGGCTAGACCCGGATGCCCTAGTGAATTAAGTCCTGGTTTTACACCAGTTGATGCCGCTGTCATCCGAGACTGGGCTCGGCAACTCGACGATTGGCTTGTAGAGTTCTACGCAGGGTCATATAGCCCAGAACATGAGAAGAAGGAGGTCTTCAGACAGTATGTCCTTCACCGCCTATTTGTATTGTCGATCTGGCATGCTGCTCGAGGCTGCAATCTCTTTGCCAACGGAATCACTCCAGGCGAACAGGCTGAACTTCTCGTGTCCGCTCGCACGGCAGTACAGCTACATGTATACGATGCTAGCATCTGGAGCAACTGGGACCTGGTGATCATCACCTGGGCAGCTCTCATTGTGGTCCAGGGCATCGAGGCCGGTCTAGGACATCCCACAGACTCAGAGCATGTCAATATACATCTACAGCGTCTTCGGAATACACACGAAACGGGAGGCCTGAGAATCTTGTTAGCCGAGCGACTTGGCGAGAGCCTTGCTATCATGAGCTCGCCAGTAGCCATGAATGCCGAAGCTGCAGCGTCTGAGGCCGCGGATATGTCGGGGTGGTACATATTCAATGAAGCTAGCCTCCAAACAGGCCATGGACTTTGGGATGGTTTCGAAGATACTGTACAATAAACTGAAATATACACTTGATTGCTATAATACAATGTACATCTAAAACCTACAACCTCCACTAGTAACTATAAACACTACGATATGATCGTACACTATACCCAAAACTATACACTCATTTCCTAACGGCAGCATAGTAAACAAAAGAAGAAGCCATACAACTGGATATGAAGCGGACTTTGCAAGTGCTCAAAAGCCTCTCCTCGTTCATGTCAACACCTTAGTTAGTGTTAGCTTAGGTCTTGGATGGTTTTTTGAAGCTGCGCCATTCCACGACCAAAGATCCAATAGCACTAACACCAGCTGCGATAGCACACACTAAAAATACTGCACGTAGCGCTTCATTATATGCAGAGACAATGACAACGACATCCTCAAGGCTTGCTAGGTTCCTGATTTCTATCGCTCCGGCATGTAAGATATTTGCAATATCGATGCTAACCCCCGATTCATATAGTCTGAGGGTTAATACCTGAAAGAAGATACTCTGTGAAACTACCAAGAAAACAGCTCCGCCCAATGTCTGTAAGAAGACCATGATGGTAGTTGCAGTAGCTATATCTTCCATAGCCAGAACACTTTGTGCCACCATGACAGGCAGTTGGAGGCCTGCGCCAACTCCAGACCCCGCGAGCAGTTGTACTCCAATCCATAGGCCTGGTGGAGAGTCTTGATCGAGTAGTTGGAATAGAGAATATCCAGAGATCATGCCAAGAGATGCAAGGATCATGAACGGCGCAAAGTATCCGGTACGAGTAACGGCATCACCAACCACCACGCTTACCGCCACCACACTGAGAAGGAGAGGCAAGTTCATGAGGCCAGAAGACAAGGCAGACGCACCCTTGACTGCCTGGAACCAAATCGGTATGTAGTAGATGGAAACGACATATGCAGCGCCCAAAGAAAAGGTAAAGGTTGAAGCAGCTGCTACTGACCTCATGCTAATGATGCGTGGGGGAATTGTGGCATCATCACCGAGGTAGACTTGTAAAGCAATGAACGCCAGGAAGAAACTACCAGATACACAAAGTAGCATAATGACTATTGGCGACTTCCATGAGGTGGTTGCTTTCTCAAGGCCAACAAGAAGGCATACAACAGACGGGATAAATAGTAGATTGCCGGGAAGATCGAGAGCCTTGATAACTTGACCCATTTTAGGTCTGATTACGCTGCGTTTTGGGTCCGGCAAACAAAAAAAGAGAGCAGTCAGAGAAATAGCACCCTGTTATTATTGTGTCTTATGTTAGTATTCTGTAGTATATCTATATGACATCACTTCTCGTGAACTTACGATTGGGAGATTAATCCAGAAGCACCAACGCCATGTCAAAGTGTCAGAAAAGACGCCACCGAGTAGAGGTCCAGCTAGAGATGAAATGCCCCAGACACTACCTAAACTCACGATGTGATCAGCATATATATATATAATAGAAGGCGATCTATATAACTTACCAACGTATCCGGCATAAAGTGGCCTCTTTTCAAGCGGAACAGTGTGTGCAAGAATAACCAATGCTCCAGAAAAGATCCCAGCACCGCCAGCGCCAGCGACTACACGCCCAGCAATCAAGGCATGACTTGTAGGTGCTGCCGCACACATCAAGCTTCCAATCTCGAAGACAATGATGGTAGTGAAGAAAACCTTCTTGATGCTGAAGAACGTGTATAGTTTGCCAAAAAGGAGTTGTAGTGAAGCCGTAGTCAGCAGGTATGAGGTTCCGTACCAGCCAACGTCAGAAAGTGACGAGAACTCGTCTGTGATACGTGGAATGGCTGTTGCAATGATGGAGTTATCTATTGACAAGTAAGTCAGAAGACTAGCATGTTTGTTGGAGACGGGAATGCAGCTTACCGAGAGCCATGAGGAATACACTGAGACACAATGACAACAGGATGCTTAGGCGTGTCTTTGAACCAGGATATTGAGGACTCTGGCTGTCATCGCTATCAATGAGCTTCTTCTCGGCCTGCTCAAGCCCTAGATCAGTGTCGCCCTCGTTCCATTGCGGTGGCACTGATGAAGTAGACGTAGGCCGAGATTCATATTTGGCAGAGTCGTAGCGAAGACCAGAGCCCACACGATGGGCTGGGATGTATATCGCCGCTGGTCGGTGGTTTATAGACAGCCCAACATGTGTTTGCTCACAAGCAACCTGACGAGGGGCATTGAAGGACCTCATTGTTAGTAGAGTAGCTTCAAAAACTCGAGACAGCGTATATGCAGATTAGCCTTGGGTAGGCTTATTCGATGAGCCGAGAAATCTAAAGTTTGATCAGAGATTTATCAAGATGGTTGTAGTCGGATAGTTATTCTGCTACCAGGGAAGTATGCGGTATTTAAACATCAGTCGGGCTCACCCGACCAAACCAAGTTAAAATCTTAAGATAAGCATGTACACATCCTGTCCGTAGTACACAAAGGAACAAAAGGCCGCTTTCAACTATGCTACTAATCTCTTCCTTACGCCCGACTCGGTCCGATGTAGCCAAGAAGGCGTAGTACAGGCGTATTTATTTTTGCAATCACGCTCCGTAGTATAGAGAGTATTCTAGACAGAGTTGATGGTACGGCTTTGCTAGTTTGTCTACTTTATAGCTACGCCTGCCAAGTTGCTGTGTCAAGAAAATTAAAAGTTTCACCAGTCGTAGAAATAGAGCAATCTCAGCTAAGATAAAAGAGAGCAAAATCAATAAATCTGACATGTTTTCACCCCAGGGCTCCTCTTTGCATATGTCACACCAGCTACACATATATACTACCATGTACTCATGTATCAAGCTGCCTGTCTAAGATCTCATTGTGCCACAGAAATACAGATACAGCGATGCAAAAATGTGGACCGGGCTTATAGAATACGTGCCGTTATCCTCGGTTTTTTATTCTCTATCCTTCATAGAGGGCTCGGTTTTCCTACCTTACAATGTTGTCATTCCTCGTTCATCGGAATAGCGCTATGAGAGTGCGCCATCGAAGCCTCTTTTACAGTCTCTGATGCTATTTATTCGCTACAGGGCTGCATGCCGGCTCCAATTCCGCTCGTTAATAGTTGTATGAAACCACTAAAAGTAGAATAGACGCTTCGCTTTCTCCATCGCGATCGCTTCTGGCTTCAGTAATCGACGCCTTGGTGATGTTATATCAGTCACTATATAGATCATAGGTATTATGCCTTTGCTTTTATTTCACCATGCATACTATATGTGTATACGCCTAGCGTCTCTTTCGCTTCTATTCTATGCGAATGTCCATTATCTGTATAATGCGTATATATGCATGTGCACATAAATGCTCTCTAGTGTCTTTCATTCGATGTGAGCTACTATAATAAAAGACAATGCTTATGTCTAGTCGGGCTAACTATGCATACTTCATTTCTATCTGCAATAAATCCCCCACGTGAAGGATATGTGGCACTACCATTAAATATCAAGCCACATTATGAATATCGTCAGGTACTGGCAGCCAGTCTATTCTCGTCACCGCAATAAAATATAGCCGAGATAAAAAAGAAAAAAATACAGTTGTCTTGATACCATATATCTCCCGCTAGTGTTATATTAGTGTTACATATAAGATTGTGTCACCAGTGTTCCAGGTGCTTGTATCCTCCTGTTCTAAATATCTGGATATTTATGTTTAGCAGAGTATCACAGCGATTATTCTATTTCCCACAAGATGACATGGCGCTGACACTTCAACACCCTCATCATTGCCATTAGGCTATTCCAAGACATATGGGCATATTTTTTCAGCTAAGAAAAAATTGGACTCATATAATGCCATAGCCTCAACTATGTAAGTTCCCGATAATACATGACTTAGAGATATAAGCTTAGCTTCGCTTTGGTAAGCCTTTGTTTGAACCATTGTAAGTCAAGGGTAGATGAATGAGGGAAATTTAGTGCTTACGCTCTCTTGTCTTATATTCACGATAAAATGTAAACGGTATAAGTGAAGATAATACTACGCTAAGTATATATGTATGAACAGGCGACTTACAGCATCAATCCGCCACATTATACATAACCAGTTATACCTGGTACAGATTGTATGTATGTTCGCCTACTAAGCGCTTAAGCCATCCGAAAGAGAATTGTCTCATGAGAAATGCGCATGACGCTTCCATATTCCATTTTCAACTCTACATATGTATATGTATATACGTAACCCTACACACGAGATGTTAACCCTATCACCTCACTTCTGGGATCGCATAATGCATGAACTTTTGAGCAGCACTAGCTACATCATGTAGTTGAATTTTGTACTTTGGACATTCACCAGCTTCGAACGGAGAAAACATATATTTCTACGTGCATGTAAAAAAAAAATCACATTCAAGTGCGTCGTTTATTCGAATAGTAGTCGAGGCCAAGACCCATCGTCGCCTTCTTTGCTATGTCGAGCGCGTAAAAATTGGCGATTATTACCTCATTTGCGTCACCGCTTCCTACCATGGGACGGACCTGCTAGGAGGTCAAGTCAAGAAACTAGCGGCAATACTACCATTTACATCATTTACACCTTTTACAACTCGTATTTTATATATATTTTTTCTCCATTCACTCCAGAGTCTTGAACATTATCTCTTGTCTCGATATATAAGATGAAGCACACTCTAGGCCTACTATTAAGCTCTGCGGCTGTGTTCGCGTCGCACTTAGACCAGCAACAAGTGCTCGCATCATCTTTAGCTCCACAGCAAGCCCCCCCTAGTTACCGTTCCGAACTAGTTGCCCTCCACGAGTCTCTCGTTTCCATATCATCGACGTCTCGCAATGAGAGCTATGTCGGCGAATTCTTGCGGGAATATCTAACGTCACATGGCTTTTCGACAAAGATACAGATGGTCGACCATGGGCGTTTCAATCTTCTTGCCTGGCCAGAGCAAGTGACTGAGTCGAAAGGACGTGTTCTTCTAACTAGCCATATCGATGTCGTCCCACCTCACATCCCGTATTGGAGAGAAGGTGGCACTCTAGACCGTCATACGCGCATTGGTGGTCGTGGAAGTGTTGATGCCAAAGGGAGTGTTGTCGCACAGGTTATCGCGTTCCAGGAGCTTCTAGAGCAAGGCTCTGTTGACTACAACGACGTTGCACTTCTATACGTTGTCGGCGAGGAGATCAATGGAGACGGCATGGAGAAATTCGCCGAATCGCTGTCGGACGATATCTCATGGAGTGTGGATGCTGCTATTTTTGGTGAGCCTACGCGTGGCAAACTTGCTTGTGGACACAAGGGAGGACTATTCTGCCAGCTCACCGCCAAGGGGAAAGCTGGTCATTCGGGCTATCCATCACTTGGTAAGAGTGCCAATGAAGCTCTAGTCCTCGCTCTTGCGGGGATTGTACAGGCGGATCTCGGGAGCTCTGAAAAGTACGGCAATACAACTGTCAATATAGGCCGCCTTGATGGAGGCGTGGCTGCCAATGTCATTCCTGACCACGCCTTTGCAGACCTCGGCATCCGAGTAGCTATCGGGCCTACAGAAACCGGAGGCGAGATTATCAAGCAGCGTATTCTGGACATCATGAAGAGTGTGGATAATGATCTTGCACTTATATGCCCATCCAGCACGTATGGTGTTGTCGAATGCGATTGCAGCGTTGAGGGTAAGTCCAGTGATCATAGTTTTTACTATGGCTGACGCTAAACTGACATAACAATACACAGGATTCGATACTACGATTGAGAGCTACGGAACCGACATTCCGCATTTGCGCCACAACCAGACAAACTATCTCTATGGCCCGGGTTCTATCTTTGTAGCGCACGGTGACAATGAAGAACTCACTCTAGGAAACTTGGAAGACGCAGTTGAGGATTTCAAGATACTGGTTAAGCATGCTCTCAAGCGACTTGACCATGTATGAACTATGGAATTGTAGATGTATAAACTTTGATAGCAAATAGTACCAACGCCGCATCACAATGGATCAGTTACTACATGTACATTTGGCACAGTAAGTATTTTTTCTACAAAGGTGTTGTCAGACTACGCAGACCTAATAATGATAGTTAAGAAGGGAAAAGTGAAATGTTTGCTTTCTCCGTGTTTTGATATTTGCGTTCAATCGTGGTCTGTGTTATACAATCATGCAGAGATGCTGAAGAAATCAAAAGTTCCATCTGTACCCTTTTTGACGACACCACGCTCGGTGACAATTGCATCGATCAATTCATGGGGCGTGACATCGAATGCCGGATTCCAGACATTGATGCGTTGGTCAGCAGTTGCAACACGAGCCGTCTCTTTGCTGATAGAGCCATCAGTGTTCACGATAGCTCCCGATATCTGCGTCAGCTCTTCGCGCTTGCGCTCCTCTACGACAATGTCATCACCGTGGGCTGTGATAAGATCAATGCTGGTGGTTGGAGCCGCAACGATGAACTTGATGCCGTGGTGGCGCGCAAGAATGGCTAGCTGATAAGTCCCAATCTTGTTAGCGGTGTCTCCATTGCGGACAACACGATCAGCACCGACTACAACGGCGGCAATGTTGAACTCTTCGCGGCGGCGCTGAAACAGAGCAGCAGCCATGTTATCGCAGATCAGAGTGCTAGGTATCTGTTCAATGATAGTTCGAATGCCGTCAGACGAGAACCCTGGTTGTAAGGACGGGTTTCCGTGCAAAAGGCATGCTTGAGAGTGCCGTCCTCGTGTAGCGAACGAATGATCCCCAGAGCAGTGCCATGTCCTGCTGTAGCTAGAGAGCCGGTGTTGCAGTGAGTTAGCAGTGACACAGGGTTGGCAGTAGATGCGCCGACGTTAGCCGCAAGCCAAGCCGCGCCATTGGCACCAATAGCCTTGTTAGTGGTGACATCCTTGGCAAGGATTTGCTCAGCAGCAGTAATGAATTGCTCAGCCACAGTAGATGCAGAGGCAGATGCGGAGGGTTCACGGATAGTCATCTTCAGCAGAGCGATGGCGTTCGAAAGATCAACAGCCGTAGGACGACTCTCCTTGAGGTAATCGAGGCGCTTATCAATGTAAGCTATGGTTTCTTCCACAGAAGAGGTAGCTGAAACAATGTTAGTAGCTATATCTCGTCTTCTTCGTTTGTTTCATGATGTCTATAACCTACAGTTGGCTCTGTTGTGCAGCTCAACGGCTAGAGCAAGTGAGGCGACGATTGCAATTGCCGGAGCGCCTAATGATGATATGTTAGGTATATTTCTTTCATGTTATATTTTATATGCCCTGTACGATATACCTCTCACACGCATCGTTCTGATCGAGTTAAAGGCCTCCTCGCAAGTCTTGACATCATCGTGATGGATCTCATGTGGTAGGCGTAGCTGGTCAAGAACCTGCAAATGACCACGAGAGTAGATAACAGACTCTAAGCACGGCATTTTGGAAGATGAGCGTATGCTAAGTCAATTGGTGTTATGATAGAAACAATATAAAAGATCTATAAAAAAATCTTTCTATCGTTTTATAGTCTATAACACCAATAGACATTAGCATTGTCAATGATTCAACCCAGGGAACCCTAACAAGTTTATGCTGTCATTGGTTAGGGTTAACGAACATAGCTTCAATTGCGGGGCAATTGTGAGCGATGGATTTTAGCAAAAAGCACATGCATTATTGCTATTAAAGTTGTCTGATAAGATTATGTTCAATTCACTAGTCGCAAGGCCCCCATCATCAATAAGCTTAGGAGAAAGCTTAGTAGAGCTGCATAGCTGGCGTTCGCATTCGAACAAAATAGCCCGTACAACTCAATTGATTTGATTCATAGACTCCCGGACACAGAGTCAGGATTTGCAATGGAGCAGCCATTCTCGACTTCCAAAGTCACAGGTACCTTTCGATCTTTCTCACTGTACCCGTCATAATGGCTAATGACGTAGAGTTACAAGTCTCAGGGCTACAAGCTAACTTCTGTATGGTAATTAGTTGAATACTTCGATCCACACGATGTATTCAAGCTTGTCGAACCTAATTTTCTACCACGTCTTCCTCTTCGAAATCTCAACTGGCAGTCTCACTCCGGCCCGATCCGTTCTATCGACACCCTCCACATCGATCTTGTTCCATACGGTGATGCCAGCACCGAGATCGCAGCTGCTGCGCCGTTGCCAGCCCAGGCCGACGATGGCTTTCAAACACAGAGTGTAAGTGGCGGCAAAGGCGCCATAGAAAGCGGCCAGATTCCAGCGGTCTCGGCCATCGTTGACGAGTCAGGCTCGGCGCGTAACTCGCGCGCATCACTGGGCCCTACGAGCGCCGGATCTGGCATAACACGGCGTCACCAAATCCCCGGACTTCGACGCACACCGTACTTGCGATTACTATTCTTACGATGCGACGATAACGATATATACAAAGAGAGGGTGCGCGGCGAGGTGCGCGAATGGCTCAAGTCTTACACTCCCAAAGATTCGGCCGGTAGCAGCGTCGCAGCAGGCTCTGGTGCAGCATCAACGGCAAGCGCAGATGCTAGACGGCTGAAGCTTTCAAAACAGGAGGGACACGATGCCGTGGAGTGGCTCGTGGTACACGTGGTTCTTCCGAATACTGTCGCCGCCACACAACCGCGCACTAGCGGAAAGACTGGAGATACAGTCGCTGTCGAGAATAAGACGGTGGCTAAGTGGCGAGGAGGCGGATCAACACTGCTAGAGAAGTTGCGTATCGAATGCAATGGAGGAAGTTCCCGTCTGGTTCCAGATCGCGTAGCGCAACTGCGTATCGGCGTCAACGATGTGCCGTATGACCTACTGCCTCGAGTTGTCCCTGCAGTTCCATCTGGGTACATTGAGACTCGAGAAGATGTTGACGCTTCATGGTCTGATTTCATTGCGAAGGTCAAGAATCACATCTTGCAGTCTTTCGACACGCGCGTCCACTTTTACGAAGATGATATCAAAGAAAAGGACGCCCAACGAGCTTTTGCGGGCTGGAATTTCTGCACATTCTTTATACTCAAGGAAGGCCTTGCTCGTGGATTTGAGAGCGTCGGCCTGGTAGAGGATGCTCTCGTTGGATACGATGAGCTAAGTGTTGGACTTGACTCTATTGTCAAGGAGCAGGCGGACTCTGGCACGCCTAGTTTGCTACCATGGACTCCCGAACTACGCGAGAGAGCCGAGAGGGCGTTAGGAGACGTCAAGGCGTATGACGACGCTAAGCTAGACGGGGATGAAGAGACTGTCGATCTTCAAAATTCGGATACAAGCAATCCATCTACGTCTGATCCTAGTAACAGCCGTAGTGGGAAACGAAACAGCTCAAAGAAACGTGAATACGAAGATATTCCGATTGGAGCCTCGAAGAAGCCATATCGTGAATTGATTCTGGCAAATAATGTGTCTTTGTTTGACTTCCGCTGCTATATCTTTGCTCGCCAAATAGCTCTTCTACTCAGACTGGGCAACGCGTGGTCAACTCGTGAAGAGCTTCTCGCTAAACTCCATAGCCAGCAAGACGCCATCCAGCCGGGAGTGGCGCCCCTTATAGTCTCGACAACTCAAAAGAACAAGGCTGATGATGCAGAAAATCTGGGGCAGCTAGCAGAAGTCTGCCGACGGACTCTTCAGTTCATTCCAGCAGTGTCTGCCATCATGCGTGCCGATATCATAGCCTCATTCTCACCAGCCGATGTCACAGAATCCGCTACATGGAAACCGGAGCCGCGGTTTCTCGATGTGACAGAAAACATCGTATCAGCATTTGCCTTTGCTGTTGCTCAACAGATGCTAGCTCAAACATCGACTACTGCGTTGCCTATTCCGCCTCCAAGTACCCCAAGCACACCAACGGAAACCAAGATCGGCTTCCCGGATGCGTCACCAACAACCCCTTCTTCTGCCCATCCAGCACGGCGATCGTCACTTCTTGCGGTTCGGAGTGGCGGCAACCCAAGCGGGAAGCCACCGCCAAGTCCGGGCATCTTTCCCGGCCCGGCTGCTCAGGAGGCCATCCAAGCTATTCAAGCGGCAGCCACAAAACAAATGAACAAGACCGGGCTAGATGATCTGTCAGCGCGTAGAGCTGAGCTATATACTCTGTGTCGGAATGTGCTCGAACAACTTGGCAAGAAAAAGGGTTGGGACAATGGCTGGGCGTCTGCTCCTATGGTTGGCTCACTGAATTCAGACTATATCGCTGAACTAGAAGATGTTGATCTCTCCTCTGACTCTACAAACAACCAACTATCACCGGTACGATCTGCTGATGGGCAAATGTCAATGCCAGCAACGCCAGCATCTCCATTTGCCGCATTCCTGACATCAGAAGCAATTCCAGCATCTCGATTGCTCTCTACGGCCCTTGACTCGAGAAACAGCTTCTATCGACTGTACGAGATGCTAACAGACAAAGCCCTCCGACATTACACAGTTGCCGGCTACGACAGTGCTGTACAAGCACATATGGCTGATATGGCTGTGCTTAAAATGTCCATGAGTGACTTCTCCATAGCTGCCCCCTTTTTGCAGGTTAGCACGGACTTCTTCGGCGATCGTGGCTGGAGCATGGTAGAGCTATCGTTGCTTGTGCTATATAGCCAATGCCTCCGCTCCCTAAACCGCCGTGACGAGTTTGTCCGTGTTGCACTGAAATTGCTAACAAAGGCGGCTATCTGCCGCTTTGATACACTTCGACCCGGTACCAGTATCGGGAATGGTCCAGGAACAAAGACTCCGCCGACCAGTCCGGCGATCATGCTGCGTCTTCAAGCGGAACTAGCACCTATATCGGGATTAGTCGGGGAGTTAGTGACCACGTCCAAGTCTCTCTCGGCACCACGCCGGATTGCCCTAGTTGACTTTTTCTGTGGCGCAGAAATTGCCGGACCTCCGGAATATCTCGACGGCAAAGATATGTTTGCCCTACCGCTTGCACTCAAGAGTCTTCTGATGGAAGATCTTGTGGTTGATTCGGGGACATTAAGACTTTCTAGCACGGTCCCCGGCGTTCAGCGTACGATGGTATTGCAGACTACTAAGGGACAGTCTGCAACCCTAGCACCAGGGACATCGACGCTGCGATTCACTGGTAGTGTAAGTATTGAACCATCTCTCTGTGATCCTACTATATACTGACATGATTCCTTGCGCGTAGGCTGCCATTCCTGGCCGATACAAGGTAGACCACCTAGTCCTTAATGCGGGCAAAGTGCAGCTTATATGGGACCTGGCCTCACTTTCTCTAACAGACTCTGATGGCGGCTTGTTCAAAAATCCGACAATTACTGTTTTCCAACGTGCCAACGCATTTGATGTCGATGCTGCGCCGTCTTCACAAACCCGCCTACACACTAATAATAACATCGACATAGTCCTATCCCCCGGCTGGAACTCTATCTCGTCATGCGAAGTCGTTGTGCGTCCAGCTAGCAGCGGTCTCCGTCTCTTGACCTCTGAGGGCACCGTTGTTTCTCCAGCTGGTGCTGCGTTTTCGAAGAAGCCAGAGGCCGGCCACTTCAAGTTCGGCACTCTATCTCCGTATAGCCGCATTCGTTTCCGTTTTCCGTTTAGCGTTGAGGGCGAGACGGACGGAACTGCCACTATTGCGGTCAGATTAGAGGCTTCTTATACTACAGTAGATGGAACGACATATGCATTCGCTCGAGCACGAACTCTAGCTGTTGGTTTAGCCGTCGGTGTTAATGTGCAGGATGTGTTCAAGCATAACGCATTGTACTCGAAATTCACCATCTCAACGGCAACTTCTTCGCCAGTCAGGCTCTTCCGCTCATCGCTTGGTCCGGCTCCAGCATACAGCGCAACTTATGGCACGATGCCCGACGAAGAGGACCCTGCTGTCATTTTCACAAAACAGCCAGCTAGTGTCCTCTACCGTATAACTCGGAACCCAGATAGCCCTGCTCTCAACACAGCAGACCCTTTAACCGCATCTACAATGACTCTAAAATTAACATATGCTCTGGTCAAAGATGAGGTTTCCCTGCTAGTCTCGCAAGCACTACGCCGGGCTCTTTCAGAAGCACCATCACCTCTATCTGAATACGCCGTTCTTGTTGCCGAGATTGGCGTCACACATGCTGCCTCCGCGTTATCTGCATATGATCTCGAAAAAACGACTCTACTTGGTCATTTACCTACAGCTTTCCTCTCTGCAGTTGACTGGCCAGCCCAGCTAGCCGCACACGGCGGTATCCCCGCAACAGGCGAGAGGGCCAAAGTGTTGAACGAATATGTAGCCACGTGGCTACAAAAGACACCTCGCTTGAATCTTGTGCCTTCGAACCGTGGAGATACGACGGAAGAGGATAATGATGAGCTCCCTCTCGGAAGCCCATTGAAGACTATCGAAATTCCTGTTGATGTACCTCCACTTGGAGTGCTCGTCACAGCAGATATCCAGCTTGCACATAACGAAAGCAGTAATCAAGTGTCTGGTGGTGTGCTTACACTATGCGTTAACCAGGTTATCAGTGCTACATTACAGCTTCGCTGGACTCGGCGATGGGCTGAGAAATATCCTCAAAATGGCCACCAACAACATATCTATTATGCATACGACATAAGTGCCCCCCCAGATACTTGGCTGATTGGCGGCCGTAAGAAGGGCGTCGTCGAAATCTCCGAATCGTCTCCGGATAGCGATGGAGACGGCTCAACCAGCATTCCCCTTCTTCTCGTCCCTCTTAGAGATGGATTCTTGACGTATCCGACTGTTGACGTTCGTGCTGCTGCCTCCGTTGGCCTGCTAGTGCCTTGTTGTCATTAGATAGAGAGAACGGGATGGAGGTTGGCGCAGCTGCTGCTATTGGGGGTGCTTCGGGTATAGAGACAGATTATAAGAACCTGGGTGAGGTCTTGAGGGTCGTTAGTAACAGGGGAAAGGTGACCTTGAGTCTGGATGCTAGTGGGCCAGGAGGGGGTCCTTTAGTACTAGAAAGCGAGCCTTTACTCGAACAACATCGTATTATTGTGTAAGCAATGGCTAGTTGTCGGTATTTGTAAAGTAGCATCACAATTGAAGAATATCAAACAGCATGAATGCAATGATATAATTCCTATTGAACTGTCTTTTTCGTGAGATAAACATGGCATAGATGTAAATATGAATATAGTGGTATATGTAGTAGTATCTTGTATATTATAACATGTGTATCATCATTAAGTAACCAAAGCCTGCAAAACAAGTATCAACGATAAGAACAAAAAATCAACCATGGAAACGCCATCAATACCAATTATCATCAGACCGATACCAAAAAAACTTGTGTCGACAGTTTTCAGTTGAATATCCACTTTATATTGATACCGAAGAAGAATAAGGCATGAATTGGAGTGAAGATATACAAGAGAAATACTTGCTTGAATAGTATGTTGTGTATGTGTGGTATATACAATGAAGTATGTCTCCCGAAAATAGTCAAGTTGGTGGTATTGGCCATTAAGTGTCAAGTAGGAAGGAACGAGAAATATCACATAACTATTCGAGTTCGGTATGGTCACGGACAGATATAACTTCGCGAGCGTAGAACTCGACAAGCATGGTCGCATAAGCCTCTAGATCCTCAGCTGGAATAAACAACCGGAAATCATTGAGGAGAAGGAATTGCAACTCGAGATGATTTAGTTCAGCCAATGGAAGACCACCAACCTGTACAAACGTTAGTTAGCATTACGAATGAATAACTTAGTGATATTGGACTACATTGGACAAAATTATATACCTTGGCATATCTCGAGTTTGTGTAGAAAACATCGGAAAAGAATTTGCTAGCACATGTAACACCGGCGATTATCAATCGATGTATGTTATAGCTATCAACCACAAAGTAGGTCGTTGTGCCGGTAACCAGTGTAGTGGATTGCAAAGCAGATGTGCGGCCTCCAGTCGATGCAGATGGCACTATATCGGAGTTCTGTACACTTCGCGAAGCCTCACTAGAATCTTCACGATCATCCTCATCGTCGATTATATCATCTTCGTCATCATCGCTGACGTCATTTCGGCCGCGCATGTCCATATCTGAGGACGGCCCATCGCCTGATTTCTCGGGCTGATCTGCGTGTGATTGAGTGCTCGAAGCCGAGGAGCTCGAAGTGGACTCATGCTCTTTATGATTCAACTGCCGAATTTCTTCGTGTCTAGCTGCTTGGGCGGTAATGCTCTCAGTCATGCGGTCAAAGTACACAAGTAAACTCAAAAAGACCTCGTAGGTTGTTGGGCAATATCGATGCACACGTGAAAGGTAGTTGAGGATAGATATGACGGGTATGTTCCGGCCATGGAAAGCTAGGACTGAAGTAGTCAGAGTACTCGAGTTCGGTGCCCCATCTGCATGATGCACGTTGTGTTGTAACGGGTCATGGTGGTGTTGATCGTTGGTGAGCGTTATCTTTGTCAGTAAAGCTGCAACCATCTCAATCACATCTTCTACTGGCATAGCGCTGATATCATAACGCACTTGAGCAGCACCATCATCGGTTGGCGCGCCGGTTAGTTGCTCCGACCGCACCAGACCACGAATGTGAGATAGATCACGTATGCGTATCACTTGGTTTTGGGGCGGAGATAGAGAGCCAGAGGCAGAGATGGAAGCAGAGTCGTCAAATGCTGGAGACTCGGGGCCCTCAGATGGCTGGCATTCATCTATGATTGGCTCTGACTTGGCAATATGTACAGGAGCCCGAGCCTTAACTTCAGCCAGAGCGGCATGGACAGCAGGAGCGGAAGCCATATATGACTCTCTCAGCTCATTCTTCGAGACGGCAGAGGCTGGACCAGACGAAGCAGATATAGAGGATGTAGTGGGAGCAGCAGATGATGGTGGTTGCTCTTTGTGGCCGTTATCGTATTGGGTGTCGGGCACGGTGGCCGGTGAGGGGCTATGTAGCGATGGGGGCACCACCACACGAAAGGGCGGGGTCGGTGGCCTGAGTTGAAGCAGAGCCAACGTTGGAGCCCGTGACCGATGCTGACACGGACGTTGATGAGACGGCAGATACCGACAAAGGGTACGGCGATACAAGAGATGAAGGGGTGGTGGTGGCGTCAGCCGCCCTTTCGTTGAAGGGGTGCGAATAGTGCTCGTTTCCTGGGCTCAAGGCTGGAGACGGACTGGTGACAGGGGTGCTGGAGGACGACGACGTTGAGGGGAGTGCAGTAATTGGCACGGCCGACGGCGGAGTTGATGAGGCCGGAGTCGAGTTCACGGTCGGGTTCGACGAGATGAAACTAAGACCAGACGCCTTAGATGAGCCACTAGTGTTTTGTGAGAGAACGGATGAGTTCCCACGACACGCCGGGGAAGACGTTCGACCAGACGATAGCGACACGGAGGAAAACGAATGCGGGTTCAAGGAATGCGGCTGGGTATGCGGATGGGCTATCATCGCATGTGGATGTGGAGATTCGAGGCGAGACGGGGTCGTGTCGTGAGAGTTGTGGCGGTTGACTTGATGATGGTTGCAGGTGTGGTTCCCAAGTAAAACAGACATGTCCCGCTGACAGTGCCTACGGTAGATTTAATTTAGACGAGTGCGATGATCTCAGGGGTGTTAGAGAGAGCACAATCCGAGAACAGGTGGAGGTTAATTGATTGGTAGACGTCGAGACAATATCTCCAGGAATAAAGCCTGGTGAGTAATGAAGGGAGAGATAGTAAGGCACGGCAGATTGATGACTTGTGCCTAGATAGTAACAGTGGGGGTTAGGGAGGATGGTGATTGGTATGTATGGTTGTGATGTATAGTATGTATAAAGATCAAGCCACCCGACAGCTGTACATATGCACAAATACAAGAGAATGAATAATCAGGCCACTCTACTGAACAGTGGGAAGAATAGAGGAAAGCACTAGGAAACAGAGCCTATTGATGGACAATGTTGTTGGACAGTTGATATCTCAGCGGTGGATAATTGCGAGCAAGGTCGGGCGTGCTTATAAATGGGCGGGCCCTTGGGCGGGCTCTAAACAGGGCAATTAAATGACGCGGTAGTGATGGTTGAATCTCGGATCGCGATTGGACAAAGCCCAAGGTGTGCGCTATAGTCAGTCTACTAAAGTAACAACTGACAACTAAAGCAAGAAGAAGCTACGGGCTGATCGAGAGCCGAGTCGCTTTAGTTGTAGCTTAGGATGCTCTAGCTTAGGATGCTTTAGCTTGGGATGTTTTAGCCTATGCTATTGTGGGTGATATAGTGCTCACTTGATGGCCAAAAACAGCAAAGCCGATATTTTAATGTTCTAGTACGCAGCAGTACAAAACAGAGGATAAAAAAATATGATGACTATATGAAGAAAAGACAAGCCGCGATCGGTATCTTTTTGTCTGAGGGGATTTCTGCAATAAGAATGAAAGAAAAGAAGGGGGGAAGGAACCCCGAATGCGTCCAGCTCTGCTGTTTGTTTTTGTTTCGTAAAGAACGTTAGAACTGCCATCGACAAATCAAATGCAAGGTAAAGAAAGCCAGCCGGCAGCTCAGGTGGGAAGGCGGGGCGTTGACAGCAATTTCACAGGCTGTTAGTGATAGCAGTATTGGTAGTATTGATAACTAGTGATAGTCAATACAGAAGGCAAAATTCGCCCTTTTTATTTGTGCTAAGCCAGCAAACAAGCCACTAATGATACTACCAACTAGCTAACTAGATACAACTAAAGCTACAACTAATCGCGGGCCGCGCAAAGAGGAGCTTGAAGGAGCCTACCTGCATAATGATAACGGATTGGTATGATAAAATAAAAGCCCGATACAATAATTAGATGGCGAAACATGGCGTCTTGATCAGCCGCATATTGATTATACAATAGCAGTACCAAAACTAAGCTAAGCTAGGCTCCTAGACTTGACCGCATTATCAACATTACCGATGCAATACGACGGCTTGTTCTTTCGCCATATTACTCAACTCATTGTGATATGTCGGGTTCATATATACCGATCACTACACCAATACATAACTAAGATAATTATTCAGCGTCTTTTTACAACAGTTACGTCATGAAAGTATATAAATAAGGCACTACAACTGTATGCTAGACCGCTCGGCTCGATCAAGCTTTGTCCGATTTAGGATTACGGGCGCCAACCACCAAATCTAGACCAGGTCCATTATCGCACATTAACCACCAACGGCAAGTAATCCATGTAGACTACACAATAAACCCGTACATATGTAGTAGGGAGAAGGGCTGAGCTGTCCTTTATCTGCATTCCTCTTGTGCTTGGCGACTAGCAGTCTCCATAATGAGACTGATTATCTACAGCCAACTAGTAGTGTCAGTTTGCTTCAGGTTAGGTGTATTACAGCGTATAATTTCCTAATTTTAACTACATAGTATTATCCCATCTATGTGCCAACTACATACTATGAGGAAAACAAAGACGAAAAATGGCCATAGACACACTTGCAATTTTACAATGTACATTTATATATACATTATTCCTCTTATAATTGCACATCTTCACCATCAACTCGCCCTATCTCTCAAAGTGCTATAATCCTATTAGTCGATACACATAGTTATATGCATGTATGTATGTACATATGTACCCGAACTCTCCTAGAAGCATCTCAAAATAGCATATGCTTGACGTGTTACAAGTATGCCTATATTCCCACGAATGAATACTTCACGTTTATTCCGAGTCCCATGCTATCTTACAGAACAAGTTCCCATCCTGTGTATCACCCATTTCTATAGACACAATTCTGTTATTAGATAGACCGCAATCGTTGTACGAGTCCTATGCTAGGATGATATTATATCCTCTCTATCTCTCCATCTTGAGACTCCCCAAACGCTATAGCTTCACACATGCCGAACAGCATAGTCAGTGTCAGGCAGGTACAAGTGTCTATCAGCGCCCTTCTTAGTCAATACCACCATACGAATAACACCACCAGATGAGCCATCCCATTTTATAGCTTCACGCAATGAGTTCTTCACAAAACTCACGGCATCCGCCTCGTTCATGCCCTCCTTCCAGTGTGCGTCTGTGTAACCATATATGTATGTTGAGCCAGAGCCGCCAATCGCAAAGCTCTGCTTATGTAGAGAACCTCCAGCGGGAATTGAGTAAACCTGACCACCGTGTTGCTCATCCCAGCCTGCAATGATCAGACCAGCACTATGTAGAAGTAGGGAGTTAGCAAATCACTGTATGTATAGCAGTGAAAACAGACCCATCACTAGATATCGTTTATGGCAGTCTGTAGTAGGTTGTATCAACTGGATGCCTATTTACTCACCTCAAAGCATCCTTGTTATCATAGCAGATCTCTTGGAAGAGCGCAGCGGCAGTTTGTGTTGTTGGTGGTTTTCCATGCATGGATGAGTAGAGGCCCAGGTGGTATTGGACAATGTCCGCAACGGCCTGTGTATCGGCAGCCGAGCCGGAGCGGCAGCACCAAATAGTATCATGAACCCGAGTGAGCTTATCAGTAACACGGTTTGCAATGTATGCGCCAGTAGTTGTGCGTGAATCCGCGCCTATATAGTGAAGTAACAGGTTAGTTAGTGTGTGCTTGAAATTTATTTCGTCATGTGGTCATTGCCTATACTCACCCAAGATCACACCATCCTTGAAGGTCACCGCCATGCTGTTATATGTATTAGCATACTATTTGTAGCCGTACGAGGTATTATGTGCAAGTATTGCAAGTATCGTATGGTGCTATTTGCCCAGTGTTGAGAACTCACATGGAGGTACCGAGACTAGACGAATATATGCAATGTTAGTAACGTAGACTTCGAGCTCTATAGCTTTCTCAAACTTACTTGACTTCTCCCTTCTTCAAGCGATCCATGTCCACATGAATGCCATCTATATTACCGTAGGTGTCAGTGCTTTATTGCTAGTCGTAGATCTTTTCGTTGTTTCGTTCGTTCGGACAGCCTCGTGCTCAATCGCATGTAGCTAATGGAGGGGCACAGTTGGACTTACCCTCGTTAATGACGCCTGCGGTTCCAAATTCCATTGTTGCCGGTATTTGGACCTGTATATGTTAAAAGAAAGAGAAGTACTAGGTCAAACTAATTCTTAAATGTGTCGTCTTAGCGAATCGTCGGCTCTTCGAAATGACTTTGTGTTGATACAAAAGAGAGCTGTTGATGTTAACAAACGAACAGTGTGGAGCTTGTTCTGTCTGCTTGGCTTGCTTCAATTGCCCGCTAATGCCATAAAAAGCCAATGATGCAGGCAGCTTTAGCTAACGCGTTGCAGGGAATTAGGCTGTTACTTTGCATTGGAGCATCAGCTGCTCTGTATCACGTGATGAGGCTACAGAGTACAATTTTGCTAACGGACTGGAATAATTAAATGAAATAACTATAGAATATATTGTGCAAAGTATCCATTTCATCCCTCTTATCAATGGAGAAGCTCTATATTTCTAAATTATTCTAGATTGATGTTGTAAGATAATCAAAAACAGCACTGTTCAATAAATGTCAAAAGAGATAGTATACAATCCATAAACCCTAGTACAAACCCTGTGATTTCAAATAATACCACTACTCTAGCTCAAGTCTAGTATCGTGGCCCTCACGCATAGCCTTATCGGAATCAGCGCAGCCACAATCATAAGCGTCGCCTATGTTGGCACAATCGAAAATTGGCTTCTTGAGGCGTTCGTTAACGACATTGTGAGCGAAGCATGCCCAGCCGACAGCAGCATTCCGACTGCTCACCTGCGGCGGATACTTGGCCAGCAGTTTGCGGAAATGAGCTGCGCATTCACCACACGGATAGAGACGGCTGAACAGCGTGATGTATGTAAGCAGAGCAGCGCTCTCATCTTCGGTCGGCTTTTCGGGGAAGCGTGCCATCATAGTATGTAATACTTTCCAGGAAGCGCGCCCAAGCTCAGCTCTATATAACTTGGTTACTGACATGTTCTGGTGTTGGGAGCATTATGAGCAATATATCTTAGTTACTTACTTGGCTGTTGCATTGCCTAGCTTTGGAGCTATAGAGCCACCTTTCAGGATGTTATCGCCAATATTTGATAGGTCAAACTTGGGCATCGAGTAGTCTGATGCATTGAGGCCATTGCTGCTCGCACTGGACGAGAAAAAGAAGACAAAGGTCAAGAACACAGCAGCCACCAGAATGACTGGGCCCTTCCGAATCATCATCATGGCTGGCAATGAATTTCTCGAAGGAATTGCGTGTATATAATTTATGATAATCGATTAAAGGAATTCTGTATGCATTGAAAAGTCGATTATGGACCAATATGACTTGATCGTTTCTAGATCGCGCTACTAATGTGACGTATTATCGAATTGAGAGAGAAATAAAGATGATGCACGCGAAGGAAGCCAGCTCCTTTAATAGCGGAATTCAAATCTGTATCGGCAAGGTAAAACAAGATATGGTATCATAACCTGATATTATGTACAGCGCGATAGTTAAATTTAGAGAGAAAGATCGCACAATTTTTTTATGAAAGACAGGTTTGAATAGTCCAGCCATTCTAGCGATCTGATCGCATTCGAAAACTGGCCCCACACCACGTACGGTTATTATTCAAAATAGGGGAACCAACATGCGGTTTCAACTGAGGCATTTTCTATTTGCGGCGTTCACCATTATGGCCTTATTTATTCGAAAAGGGCAAATTGTACGGCATATTCATATCATTGCACTATGAGATTGCTTTAGGAGGCTACTTAGCGAACATAGCCAGAATTCTGGTTCTTATTCTTTAAAATGGATCATTCAATACATTCCCATACATAAAACATACACATATGTATCACAGACCATCACTGTCGATTTTATCGTTAACCTATTGTAAACAGACATAAACATTGTATTCAAAAACCAACGCCACAAAAATTTATAGACCATGATTAAGCCGCCATTCATCTTCCATGAGTGCCATCTTGTTTAAAAGTTACCAAAGCCAGTAGGCTGAGGCGCAAATCCATTTGCAGGCATTCCATATGCTGGTGAAGGACTAGACATGCCACCAGCAGGGCCGGCTGTGATCATAAGACGGTTCATTCCCAGAATAGGGCCCGTAGTGTCCTCCTGCTTGTCTTCGGCTTCCTTGGCCTTGCGAGCCTCATTGTCTGCCTTGATAGCAGCAATTTCTTTCGTTTGCTGAGCAAGCATGTTGATCATGTAGGGCATAGTGAAGTCATTGAGGCCATTACGCCATGATAGCTCTAGAACGAAATCAGGGCGTAGAAGATCGTAGCAAGCATACAGCATACCAACGTAGCATTCGCGTGAGCCAATGTCGACGAACTATATTAAATTTAGTTAGTACACACACATTTTGTATAGAATAGATGGAGAGTAAACTTACGTAGCGAATAAGATCCTGTACAATGTCAGTCTTGCCAGAGATAGCAGCAGTCTCGATGGCATCCTTGAACAGCTTGTCTTGCTTGGAAAGCGCAATCGACTTCTCCCAGCGCTTGTTTTTGCGGTAGATAGACGCAGCGATTTGGCGGAAGAAAATAAGATCATGCTTTTCGAGGCGACTCGCTAGATCAACTGCATCGTAGTTGTCGTAGTTTTCGACAGAGTCGCGCAAAGTTTTGTAATCTTCCTCTTCGATGAGCAGGTCGTTGATGGCATCGTTGACAATACGCTTGTTCTGGCTCTGGACGTTGAGCAAGAACGGCTTGATCAATGGCAGATCATCGCTCTTTTGAAACATCTTGACAACACGGTTGACATCGATGCGGGGAGTGAGAATCTGCAGAAGGTCAGTGAGCAGAGAAGGATGTTGCTCCATGTAGAACTTGATACCACGGTAGTAGATTTCTAGGTTAGCAACCTTGACGACGATCTCCTTGAAATGTTGGTGTTCCCAGGAGTTCTCCGCACGCTCAATGATAGCGAGGGCTGCATTATCAAATTCATCGTAGTGCTGGTAGCAGAATACCAGCTCTGGCCACAGGTTGGCTTCCTCGCAAGCCTTGATCATCTTAGGCATGTTCAGGCGCGACCAGAACAGGTTCAGGTGCTCCATGAGCTTTTCAGGGCGGTACTTGGATAGCGCAATACCTAGCTCAGTGAACATGCCCATGTGAGCACGCTCAAGGCCAAGGCCTTGCTCTAAGAGACTGATAAGCTCATCAAAGTTGCCGTTACGCTCATACTGCTTCACAAGACTTTGCAATTCTTCAGCATCAACAATCAGGTTGAGACCGCAGATTTGAGCAAGACGGAATTCTTGCTTGTCAACACAGGCACCGTGAACCTCCTTCCACACCTTGATGTTGTTAGCCTTGCGGGCAGATTCAACGGCAGCCTGGTAATCGCCAAGGTAGACTAGAGTAGTAGCCAACTTCGCCCAGTTGGAGATAGAGCTGAAGAAAATCTTGGCAGCTTCGTACAAACCTTCGCCATAAGCCTTGTCACCAGATTCCTCGATGTTGGCAACGTTGGTTCCACGAAGGAAATCCTCAAGCTCACCCAATTGGTCAAGACGAGCGAAGCAGAATGCCAATGCAGTGTCAATCTCTGTCTCGCGAAGAGTCTTACGCGCCATACGTAGGAACTTAATGAGATCTTCGTCTTTTCCAGCATGAACAGCAATCTCGATGACCTCAGAGTAGTTTTTGGGGTCCTCGGCCTTGATGTAGGACTCGATACCATCGCTCACACGGAGACCATCCAGCTGAGCCTTGGCAACCTTACTCCAAACTTCGGCTAGGTCAACGTCCTCAGCATAGGCTTGAGCACGGTCAATGCTCACAATGTTTTCGACCAAAACATTCACAGCAGATAGCTTATCGCCAGTCTTCTTATATATTTCGAAAGCTTCTTCGTGAAGGCCAACATCAATACAGGCAGTGGCAATTTCTGGAGCACTGAAGCCATCCAGTTTGTGTATGTAATCCATGACGCGGGCCTTGTCTGCCTTAGCGGCAGTGAACAGCAGAAGGTTTTGAAGGTTCTGGTTGTCACTGAAGGGAGAAGGCTCTAGAACAATCTTTTCTAAGAGTTCGATGAGCTCCAGGGGAAGATCGCATTGGAGGAAGGCAGCAACAGCCTCAGACACCTTCGCAGGGTCAGTTGATTCGGGGACGGCAGTAGAGATAACCTGGTCAACGACGAAGCGACGGTGGACATTGTTCTCGCTCAAAACAAAAGTCCAAAGCTCGCGGTCAGCACGCTCCAAGAGGTAGCGAGCTTGAGCACGGTACATCGAGTTTTCGTTAGTGATATTAACAAGTTCGAGATCATTCTGGCCTTTGGAGTACGCGATGTAGGCAAGCTGAGGATCACGCTTCTCGCAGTATTTACCGACAACGAGTGAGTCATACTGGTCGTTTTCTTTGAGGAAGCGCTCGGGATCATTGTTCGAATCAATGTAGATTTTGGCAAGTGCGTTGTACAAGGCTTGCTGTTGGCTACCAGCAGCCAGCGTCGCTTCAAGGAATGGTAGGAGAATCTTCAGGCGGTTACGCTTCTCAACTTCTTCGACTAACTGATCAATTGGAATGGATGCAGCATTGACAGTAGCAAGGAGCTTCTTGATGATATCTTCATCGCAGTCGACATCCAGCAAACCACCAATGACTTCTGGGGTGCGAGCAGAGTTGACGCGCTGGACGTAAGCCTCGATGGCCTGGAATTGGCGGTTTTGGTACAGGTAGAGAACAAGGTCATGAACAAATCCGAATCGGTCGCAAACAATGATCAAAGGAAGTTGCTCAGCAAGCTTGGCTTCCTTGAGGAAGTTCTTGACCTTTTCGGGATTGTAGTAGTTGCTATCACGGCAGATACGCTCTACCTCGTTGAACTGGTTCATCTTAGTAGCGGCTTCAATGTACTTGAAATGAACATCAGGCTCCTCTGAGAGGTTCACAATACTACCAAGATAGTAAAACAAGCCCTCGGAAGTCTTGTACTTCTCGAATAGATCGATAAGATGAACGGGTCCAAGAAGATCAGAGTACTTGGTGGCAACCTGAACGACAGCTTGCAGATTTTGGCGGATGTTGTGCTTCATCATGGCGTCAAGGCAGCTGAGGGACTGTTCAACAGAGAGCTTGCCAAAGAAGGTGGTCAGCCAATCCAAGTTGAAGTTGGGGGTGCCAGCAATGCCAACAACAACGCGCTTGACGGCCTCGGGATCTTCATACAGCTCCAGAGCTCGCTGGAAAAGACCAGCTTGCTCACACAGGGTAGCGATGCGGCTCTTATCGAAGTGAGTGAACATATCGTTGCCCAGGATAGCGTCAGCAACCTGAGGTGCTTGAACCAAGTTCATCTCGAGAAGACGAGTCTGAAGATGTCCATGTTCAGGGCTGTTGTCCTTCAAGGCATCCAGCAAAAATGCGGTGCCTTGTTGAACCATACCTTGTGATTGGAATATGTCAACAACACGATCAAGGTCGACCAAAGAGCCACCTTCATTGTTAGCTAGGGAAGTAGCAAATTCGGCACCCTTCTCGGGATTCACGCGTACGATATGCTGTAGAAGCTGGATATAGTCGGGCGAATAGTTGACCTTCGAACTGTAAGGAATGATTTTATCGAATTGGCCAGTTTCAGCAAATGCGGCGACGACTTTGTAGGGAACATTGGCCTTCAAGTACACTGAAAGTGCCATGTTCAAGTCGTGTGGGCGGAGAAGATCACCAAGCTGTTCAGAGCAATCCAGCTTTCCTTCGCTAAGCCATTTCTCGAGCAGAGCTTTACGATTCTGCGCCAAAACTGGTTGCGCAAGCTCGAGGGTCTCATGAGTATTAAGCGAACCCTTATCGAGCAGAAGACCAAAGTATTGCAGGATGTAAGACATTTGACCGGGGGTAGAAGAAAGGCGTTTGAACATCTCAATTGTCTGGGGCGTACGAAGGAAACCACGAGGAGAATTAGCGGCGATCTTGGCGGCATCCATGTAACTGCCATTGTTGAAAAGCTGCTCGAATTGGCGAGCGTAGAGGTCGTCTGCACCAGCAAGACCGCCACGCGATGCCAGCTTGATGGCAATTTCAGTATTGGCTGGGTTTTGAAGCAAGTATGGCACCATGTTGGTCTCGTCAACAGTCACGAAGAGTACCTGACCCTTACGGTTGATGCCGACGATACCGCCACCCTCGGTTTCTGGGCAGGTGGTGAAGATGGTCTCGCTAGAGATACGGTTCATGAACAAGCACGAGCCAGTCTCAACATCGTAGAGATGAATGAATCCATACTTGGTAACCATGTAGATGATACCATACTTCTGCGATACCTGGATGGCGACAGGGAAATCGTTCGTGGCTTCAGGGGGGAAGTACATATCAACAGCCTTCTTAGGGAAGGCCGCATCACCATCAGCATGGTCAATTTCGACAACATGAAGCTTTGCGCCAGTAGCCGAGCGAACAGCGAAGGTAAACACTTTAGTTTCAGCTCTGCAGCCCTCACGCTGAATTGTTCCGAATGTAGCAGCATGGCCCTCTATGGCTTGGCTGATACCACGATCCTTAGAGTAGAGCTGGAGGGCACCGACAACACGTCCCTGTTGCTGCGAGATACCAACGACAACCATCCATTTGCCTTCTGAGTTGACGCGATAGTTGATGATTTGGCAGCCCTAGAAGAATGATAATGTTAGAAACAACAAATGTATAGTTGAATCGAGAAGAGAGCAATCTTACACTCAAGTTAGCATTGCGATCGAATTGTTTAACAGGCGATGCCTGACTAGGGTCAAAAACATCCCAATGGTAAACAGAGGTCTCAGTGACAAGACCCAAAGATGTATCACTGATCCACTTCCAGTATTGCACATCTTCGTTCATTGTAGCAGACTTGATCTTGGCCTTTTGGCCTAGATCGAAGATCTGCAATGTTCTAGACTGTGCCTTCAGGGCAATGACTTGTTTTGACCAATGCATGATAGCGCTGTCAGCCTTTATGGGTCGTCTGATGACATTGTTGCCATTTTTGAGATCGATAATGACGACTTCGGGTTGAGCGGCTTCGTTTTTCTTTTCGCGTACACATACGAAAGCGTCGGATTCGAGAGTCTGTATTGTATACGTAGGAAGTTAGAAGATGTCAATGTCGCAGCATGATGCTCGTCGTGGCTAGCTGGATGTAGGATGATGAATGTAAACATCATCAATTTGGTACGTACACAGGCATTGAAGGTGATAGCGGAAGCCTCGACACCCAAGCTGGTGAGCTGCACCAGCTCAGTAAACCGGATGGGCAAGGGCGCCATATTGCGTGGTTGATTTTCAAATCTAAAGAGAATGCGATGAGGGTACGAGATGGCCCTGGAGAGCTAGCTCCCAGGGGAACAGGTGGCGAGATCACGAAGAGCTCTCGGAGCAGACCCAAAAGAAGGGTAAGTTGACAAAAAAAATCGAACAGCGAACAATTAGTGTGATGGGAAGCTACACCACAGTCAATTGTTACAAATACGTGATGGTGGAGGATAAGAGGCCAGGCCAATGGCTGATTTGGCGGAATTGAGGTAAATTGAGGTGTAGTTGGTAGAAAGAGCGAAGGAAGGATGTGGCCACCAGGGAACCTAGATATCATTAACTGGCAATCTACCGGGTTCGCACTAATCGATACCAGACAATGGCAAGTAGTGAAAGACAAAGGTTCACACTGAAGTGAAATTTAAGATGGTATGCGAAAGAGAGAACGAACAAAAAATTAATGGAGAAGGTTGTTTTTTGGCAAAAGAAAAGAGTAAAGTTCGGTAGTAGGCAAACTACTAATGGAAAGGAGATGCTTCTAAATGTCGCTAATGGCTTGAAGCACCATCAACAAGGTTACAGCCTAGCATTACTTGTCGTTTACCTGTCCAACTCTGAAGCGATGCGACCTAGGCGATTGGCCTGAGACGGAACAGAGAGGTGTCTAATGCTGACACGTGCCAAGTCACGTGTAGGAACAAGCTCCCCATCACGTGCAACTTCAAGTGGATTTCAACAGCATTGTTTTTGGTGAAGATTTGAGACAGGTTATTATACGGCATGTATGTAAGTTTATGCTATAGATTTTTAGCTACATGATTCATGCAGCTATCACTCTTTAACTGAAAAACAAGAATCACTATTACAAGCCATGACTAGAAACAAAATTAATATGGGCTACAACTTCGCTACCCATACCATTGTCCTAAAAACACCATCTAACCAAGAGTCACATTGATAGTAGTCGTCATGTAATAAATTCTGGATTCCCATTGTGGAAGCAATTATTTGCCAATGCAGGTGGAGTTAGGGTAGTAATGAAACGGAAACAGTAGGAAATGAACAAAAACTAGGGGAAAGAACTAGCAAACTTGATTGACGCTAACAAACAACGTTGTAGCTACAAGATACGTCTATGAATGAAACAATGCATATTATATTAGACAAGCAAATGCATTTATGTATAGCAGACCAAGATGCGCCAATAAAGGCTTATAATTACAGCACCAAATCTAGGTCCCGTTTCTTCTTCTCTGGATTGGGCACAGGATTGTTCACCTTAAGCCACTCGCCATTGAAGGCGTTTATAAGCCAACTGTTAAGCTTATCATAGATGATCCGATTGGCGTTGTGGAAGTATATGCTATGGTCACTGTCGGGGAAGACGTGTACATCATAGTTTTCGACATTAGCCAGATCAAATTTGTCCAGAAGAGTCAATGTGTTTTGAATGTGTACATTGTCATCGCCGGTGCCGTGCATAATGAGGAACCGGACGTTTTGGCCGATAGCAGTCGCATTCATAATAGCACTACGAGAATATCCATGTGCGTTATTCTGAGGCGTGTCCATGTATCTCTCGGTGTAGATAGAATCATAAAAGTGCCAATCAGTCACAGGTGCAACAGCGACGCCGTATTTGAATGTTTGTCCAGCATCTTGTTCTAGTGTTTTCAGGGTGTTGAAACCACCAAAGACCAACCCCAGATAGCAAGACGGTCTGAATCAACGTAGGGAAGGGAAGACCAATGTTTACCAGCGGCAATCTGATCGTGTGATTCCCAAACACCTAACTGTCCATGGACTATGACACGAGCCTTGCGACCAATGAACCCAGTTCCACGTCCATCAACAGTGACACAGAGATATCCTAGAGAAGACGCAACATACTCCTGGAAACTAATAGCAAAGCGCTTGTTGACAGACTGTGAGCCAGGGCCAGAGTACTGTTGGAATAGCACTGGGTACTTCTTATGCGGGTTGAAATTAGGAGGCCGGCGCTCAACGTAGTTTAACAATACACCATCAACATCGATAGTGCCGTAGACAAGAGTTGGCAAGTCAGTTTCCTTAGCCCGACCCGACAGGTTCGCATTGTTTTCAATGACGCGTTCATAGCTTGACGGGTTTCCAGGTGTTGAGATAACCTTCTGCCAAGGGATATCTGGGCCATGGTAGCTCAGTAGTGCGTAGCCAGCCTCTTCAGAGAAAGAGACGTCGTAGTAGCCTTCCTTCGATACATCAGTTAGGGGCTTGAGGTCTGAACCATCAAGCTTGACGGAATATACATGGCGCTGGATAGACGATTCTTTGGTCGCAACAAAATAAACCAAATTGTTTTTCAAGTCGACAGCAGAAGGTGCATCAACAACTTCCCAGTCTCCTTTAGTGAGCATGGTAGGCTTCGGATTGTCCATGGGTGAGAAATAGGCGAGATGGTCATGGTCCTCGAAGATGACAGTATCAATGTATCCATCTTGGGGACGACCATTCTCGGGGTCTGCGGGGATATACTTGGTATCAGTCGAGATCTCAAACCAGCCACCGTCGATGTCCTTAACATTGATGTTTTGGATAGTTTTGCCTGTGCGGTCCTTGACGTCAATCAGAACAACATGCATGACGTTGCTAATGCGGTTTGTTTCCTTGACCAAAACCTTCTCGCCAGCCCAAAGCACAGTAGTTATCAACCGGTTATCATCAGCAAAGTCATTATCTATCTTTACGGAGAAAACATCACCCTTCTCTACGGAATCTGATGCCATGTTAGTCAAGGAGGGATATTCAAAAGAGGGAAGAATATGCTTACAGAATAATAAGTCGACAACTGGGTTGTGGGCACCAGCTTTGGGGTATTTGATTTGGCGAACATCCGGGTAAAGCTCATCTCCTTCCTTGCCGGGACCATTAGGGCGAGAGAGATAGTATTCAACTGGATATTCTGGAACACCGGACTCATTTGTGCGGAGGAAGGCAATGAACTTGCCATCATCACTCCACCAAGTAGCACTACGGCCCGAGAAGACCTCTTCTTCGTAAACCCAATCCGGGATGCCATAGAAGTACTCTCTACCGCCGTCTTTAGTGATCTGGGTGACTTCCTCCGTGGCAGTAAGGTCGAGGGATCGTATAAACATGTTGTTGTCACGAGTGTAGGCAATAGAATCGCCTGTCGGACTCCAAGTAGCCAGCTGAACGACAGCGAGAGGCTCATTGGGAATCATAGGCTGAACTTGCTGTGTCTTTACATCAAGAATCCAGTACGTGGCGGAAAACGAATGACGCCAATTCTTCTTCATGCGACTAGCAATGAGAACTTTAGTCAGATCTTTGTTAGGAAAAGTTGCTCCAGGTATGACTATGATGTCGTTGTATGAGAGGGTACCAGAGCCGATAAGAACACGAGGTGATGATGCTGATGATGCATCACGCTTGTCCTCAGAACCAGTAGCTGAGCTAGAGCGCACGTCTTCTACGACCAGATAATCTTTGCCTCTTGCGCCTTGTTCCATGAGGAGGCCATCTTCACCATTGGGGCCGCCAATCCATGTGATATCGTGAGTACTGGGACGCCAAGTTCCATCTAGAACAGAGTTCAAAGTCACCGGATTGCCGACCAAGTGGCGCTGGCGCGAATCAGACGACTGGTTAGTCAGGAAGGAGAACATGATGAGAACCCATATTATGCTGGCAGCGAATACACCAAGGCCTAGATATCTACGCGTCTTGCGGTCCATGCCACTTTGCGTCTGGCGCTCGCCACGGCCAGGCAGAAAACGCGCTGTTTCGAGGTCGGTATCGTCATCAGCGCCAGGGATGGTTTTCTCGGATTTGTGTTGGTTTCGAGACTTAGCACGTGCGGCGTTGAATTTGACTTGGTCGTCGATATGGTCGAAGATAAGGCTCGATGTCGATACAGAAGACAGAGAGTCGCGTGGACTCTCTGGTTCTTCTTGGTGTTTTCCCATTATACCAGAATAGTCTGATGGGTTGTGGTGTTAGAGAATGATGTTGAAGGGAAGTTAGAGTTTCGAAAATGGCAACTCGAAACTGGGATTATCTATCTATCATGCAGTTGATAAGGGTCATGTTAACCAGGAGCTTGTACCAAAATCTGGAGCCTTCAATTAGAGCACTTCGTGTCATAAAATTTACTCAATAATTATTATAATCGCGATTGAAGATTTATTTGATTCATCAACTTCTGTACATTTCTATTTGCTTAGCTACATTAAGGCATATTGATAGATGTATTCGACTTAATACATCATTTCCATCATGTTTAGCATGATGGAAATGATGAATGTAATGGCAAAATCCCTCTTTCCTATCTAGGTAAGTTTTGTAAAACCCTAACCCCAGGAGTCCAAGAACTAGACCGAGTCAAACACGTCGATATATTATTACCTCTTTGTGCACGGACAATGTGAGAGAAACAGATTGGAAATACGATTCGTGTTTACTAAATTTATAGTGGCAGATGACAACACCAAGCCACTGACAGGGCAAGCATACAAATAATCCATCAAACATCTCCGAATACTTTCTAGGGGAGTGTGGGAATCCAGAATGAATACAGATTGGACTCCGCGAATCTGACTATAAATCAGGACAGACATCTCCCATAAATAGACATTGATCTAAAATCTTTAATCAAAGTTTACAATAACTTTTGGTTGATCGGCACATCCTACTTTTCTCACCGACTCTCCCAACCCGAATATCTACAGTTTGTTTTTATGTCCAAGTTGTGAGTTGTACATAAATGGCATGTATATACAGAGACTACAATCGATATATTCAAGATCATATATAGGGTAGGTTTCGAGACCAAATGCTGTTATCCATCAAGTTCAATTTTATCAGGTCAATCGCTACTTATATACTAAGTGTGGCTCTATCTTATCATTATGTAGTAACCTGGTGGTAGCTAATTTATATACCATATATGAATACTCCTTCTTCTTCTTCTTTCTCTTAATGCGCAAACCGGAAGTCAAGGCGTTTGTTTCCTTCATCGGTCGTAGTTTCCAGATATTGCGCCTTTTGCTCAGCTGACATGGCATCCCAAACCTTATCTCTGCTCTTGTTTCTCCAAATGTAGTATAGCTTCACTAGAAGATATATGAAGATATTGCAACCAGTGATGATGGCTAGGTGACGGTTACCACGGTGGTACGCGGGTGCATCATCCTTGCGGTAGATGTTAGAAGAGATAATACCAGATGCCTGAACCGACATGTTATATATCGCAGCAGAGACCGTACGTGATCGGACGGTATTAGAATTTCTAGAGTTCCATCCAACCTGTAAAGCATGGGCTATTTTCGGTACAATGTTAGTCAAGTCATACAGTACATGATAGAGTCAATTTCCAACTTACGATATGGGTATGCTAATAGCACCGTCAAAATGCCCCAGGCGGTCCACTTGTTGATACTAGTGATATCTTCGATCGACATGTATATCAAGAATGGAAGAACCCAAATCTGAGAAAACATTGTCGTGAATGTGAGCTCGCCCCATACTTCTGCGCCGTAGGTCAAACCTAAAAGCGTGAAAATGTGAAAGACTGTGGTAGGAATAGAGAGAAGGTTCGTATGGAAGGTGTTGAACCCGAGGCCTTTAAGAATGATAGTGAGATATTGCGTTGGGGGTGTAGGACCGATACCAAACACAAGACCCAATATGTAGAGTGGCCAGAGATCGTAGTCTTTAATACTACGCCACAAAAGATTAAGCGTGATGGGCTGGCGATTATGCATATCACCTTTGCTGGGATCATCACGGATCACACGATTAACGATAATCGTCTCTTCGCGGGCAGTAAACCAGCCTTTCTGGCCACGGAACCAGTGAGCTGTTTGGGTTGGGGAAGGAGGCATGAGACCAAAGGCCAAGATACCGACAATACAGGTGATGATACCATCTATCAAGAACAACCAACGCCAGCCCTCAACACCGCCATGTCCGCGCAAGTTCAAGATGCCAGCAGCAAGAAGGCCCGCAATGATATCTGCAATGGACATGGCAGTCCAGAAGAACCCAAGTCTCAAAGACAATTCGTGATGTTTGTAGAAGTATGAAAGATAAAGAATGACCTATATGTGCATTAGTTACCGTGTTTGATAGTAGGGCTTGTTTATGCTTTCTTACATCTGGAATAAAGCCACCCTGGAGGATACCCAGAAGGGCACGAGTTGCTAGAAATGAAGACCGACCACTTAACCAAAATTGTGACATGGCAACGGAACTCCAGAGAGTAATTTGGGATGGAATCCAACGATCAGGGCCAACCCATTTACTGACAAGCTGTGATGGGAGCTCGGCGCAAAGGAAAGCGAGTTTGAAAACAGTGTTACCCAAATTATAGTCTGTAGTATTGTAAGCAGGTTGTCTTAAGTTATGGGCAGCTTATAGTCTTCTTTACGTACCATTTGTAGTCATTCCTAGATCAGACAACATGTTGTCACTGACAGCCTGTGAGATGTTTGCTCGATCAAGTTCAAGCGACATGAACATGATACAGGCAAACACCATGATTCTCAGGTCGATCTTGCGGATGAGTTTGTACTCTTCGCCCCATGACCAACGTGCATTAGGGTCGAATCGATGGATGTTCTCCCAATCATCACGAGGGGCATAGAGCTTTGCCGTCTCCGGGTCATCATAGACTGAAGGTAGAGTTGCAATAGCATCAGGATTGTATAGCTTGGTGCGCTGCCACCAGAATCGTTTTTCATTCAAGGGAACCCCGAGCGGAGGGATAGAAGGGTTCTCATCAGAGCTTGAGCCGTCGTTTATAACTGTGGTATAGATGGATGGAGGCTCTTTATCTTCGGGCTGTGCCTGAGACGTTGAAGAATCGCCACGCTTTCGTGATTTAAGCCCTACAACGATAGGCATGATTGCAGCGTTCACGTTCGTAGATCAAATGAAGCTTGAAAGAAATATACTTGGCTCTACAAAATCTGGTTTGCAGCCATAGCTTGGACGAACGGTATGGCAAGATATATCACTGCCAGTTCAACGTAGTATATAGACGGAGCACATTAACCTTCTTATAGTTGTATGTTCGCGTGTTCGCGTTGCATCTATCTCGTCCGCTCGTGGAGGTTCCATTACGCAAGTAGCTTCTTAGCTCATGGCGGCTCTACAGCTCCCTAGCACGTTATCTTTGTTCCAGCAAGTAAAAAATGTCGTGATATAGTCGGGCACCGAGGTGTGGCATAGATTTACCATATTCCATGCTCATTGCGACATACATAGTACTACATACACTGATACAACAAACACATTTACAACTATGTAATGAACCCCACTTCCATAGATTGATCAAAGGAACGCTTATCTATCACCTTGTCGTTTATGGTACTCTTTTACACGAACTATATGAATTTGGCACATGGAAATTGAAATATATTAGGTAAGGCGATCTTGTTGTTTGCGATTTGGTTTGCCTATGTCCTCATTAATACAGTCCAGGGGATAGCAACAAGAGCGGTTTCGGCATATTATATTCCACTTTTGTTCTTTGCAGATATAACTAATTCAATATATAGCTATATTCATTGGTCTTGTTGACAGGTTGCTTATACTTTGGATCTGAAGTACAAGTTGCTTTCTACGGATACTTATCTTATATCTACTTTGGGTTCTTAAATCACGTTTTATTTATATTACACCATAATGTTGTTTTATCTTTGAGAGCCAAAGAAGCGTACCAGCCAGACTAGCGACAACCCTAGTGATATTTTATGTCTTCACGCATTTTTATGATTTCAGATCACATTGATCTATCATAACTACATAGCAATATTGTATGTAGTGAAGCATTACAACTTGATCAGGTATTACCTTTCTAATAGAAAACAACTAGCTATTCCATGTAAAGGTACGCAAGTAATATGGTCAAAGCCTTCAAGAACTCATATACGAGTATAAGCTTCCTGATACTATGTGATCTAACAGTTATCTTTCGGGGCTAATAACTATATTTTGATTATCAGAAATTTCCCGGATTGGCTCCAGGCAGACGGGTGGATAAAGCCTGGGTTTGTCGCGAGATGGCGTGCAAATGACATTAGAATTAAGGTTTAGTATTGCAACCTAGGGTTGTGGGGCGTTGATATACACGCATTTTTGCGTTTTAATGTAATATTGTATCATAACTTCTAACTGGAACAAAAAAACAAGCGTGTGCAAATATCTGCGTATGAAAAAACCACGCCAATATAGAACACAAATTGTACACTCCATACGCTCATGCCTACGCATGACCCACGATCAGTTTTACTGTACCCAATGATTTATATCATAACCATTGCAAAATGAATTATATTCATATCTTCATACCCTCATACCTTCATATCTCTTTAGTACCCTACGTCTAACTATCAGGATGAAATTGTCACCTTTGATAGGTTACGAACTCCAATATTTACCCAATACACAGCTTATATTGGAGGTGCTTCAACTCATATGCAACAACAAGTGACCTTTTGAAAGTGTCTGCCATATGAGTTATTCGTGTGGGTAGTTCCCCATTCCCGTTCACGGAGTGTGTGAACAACTCATATCAATTCAACACTCTTCGAGGGCGTGATAATTGCATTTCATTTACTCCCAACCCCTCTGAGTCAATATCTTGTAACCATTTATGTCTGTCCTCAAGGCTTAGAAGATGGGGGAAGATTAATGGGCAATCATTCATTGATGATTTGGTTGAGGCTTGTAAATCAGTATCTGCCGTCGGGAGAAATCCTTAACATGCTAGATGAATTAATGGGGAAAAGCTAGACCTCATCAGCAATACAGATTCAATGCTCTTTTTGTTCGTATGAAGTATCTATATCCTAATATCAGCATCTCTATATCTATAAGAGAAATGGTCATACCTATGGTGAGTCTCTCCTGTTAAAGCATTAGTGTTGGGAGGCGGGCCATATTCTTGTGCCACCGAGCCATAGTGCATTGCCGTGTGCAGGTTTGAACGGTCCATCAATCTTTCGTACCAATGTGCCCACTGATTGGGATTTGAGGCTTTGTCTGTTGCACTCTATAAGGCCTCTAAAAGACAGGCAATCCAATGGACAGCTCATTACCATCTACCTCTTATGTATCACCATCACCCTCGTCATGATTATCATTTCCAATTTCAAGTTCGTAATTTGTGAATTACTCACTAATTGTACAGAGAAAGAGCGACCCCGAAACACCTCGAGCGCAATTTGACAAAATGCAATAAATTTCCGACGGCTTGACTTCACAACTGCAGACATATATTCAATGTAATGTATCGAGAAAAAATTATACACAATTAACAGCGAATTGTGCTATTTGAAGGGAATACAACCCAAATAAGTATATTCATTTTCAATCTGCCGTGTTAGCCGTGAAATGATACTGATGAAGTCTTAGTTGACCCAGTTTACGACCTATGATTGTTTCTATGTTAGGCAAACTATTACTTTTTACAGTTTGCATTTTTTATGACTAGATACAACGAGTTTTACGTAGATTTAATTATGGCCATAT
Organism: Davidsoniella neocaledoniae; assembly: GCA_009806295.1. Lineage (NCBI taxonomy): Eukaryota > Fungi > Ascomycota > Sordariomycetes > Microascales > Ceratocystidaceae > Davidsoniella > Davidsoniella neocaledoniae. The sequence goes on along the minus strand of RHDR01000016.1, from coordinate 66,897 downwards.
ACTAGATGTATTCTGTTGCGAAAATTTCAATACTAAGGTCTTCCAAGTGAGTTTGGTGATAATTAGAGAGCCTATATCGTGGTAGATATTTCAACCACCACGATGGATGAGTTTTTGTTTGGTTTTGTAGCCGCTCTCTGTATAAACAGCTATAAATGTGAGGTCAATTCGACATTTGAATCTGAATAGTTACACTAATGCGCCTGAAAAAGCTTGTACTTATCGTGACACTTTCTTGGCAGATCTTAGACTTTGACAAATTGAACCATAAGTGGGGAAGGCTGGAAAATGAGCGTTACCATAGGCTCGTTGTTTAACACGTGACCTCTTTGACATATCCTCTATTATATATCTAGGGATTGTGCCATGTTTTCTGACATGTAACCCTATGGAGTGAGTACCTCCCATCTATTTTGTTGTTATCACTTGATGCAGATCACGGTAACTCGAAAAGACCCACCAGTTTCTTTTGGTCAAATATAATCTCTTTTCTGAGACTCTTGTTTACGCATCCATCCCCATGTCTTTGTCCGATAGATTTTTCTAGAGCCATCTCTGGCCCAAGCCTAAAGCCTATATGCAAGCCTACATTTGATTAGACAGCAACCTATCCTCGCATCGATTTCCCAGTTCATCTTCTTCGCCCACCGGCCTGTCGTCGTCTCAAGTTCTTCCTTTTTCCTCTTTGATTGCACTTTCCGCTATCGTGGGGCCGCATATTCCGGCCAATAGCTCTCATTTTTACAGCATACTTCGCTATAACGGACTAAAACAACCCAGCACTTAACAGCGCCTAGAAAATCCGTATAGAGCGCCCCAGAAGACTCGGCAGACGTAACACGGCATGATCGCAACCTGAGTCTTGCTTTCTGCCTTTGTATCTGCCTCTGTGTAGGATTTCGACTCACTAAAAAAGAGCTTTAACCTTGAGACGAGAGGGACGCTAGGATCACTACTTTGCCTGTCTGCCATCCATACATGCAGGTCAAGGCTCTAATTGGTGTTCAACCGTCTTGTAACCGGCCATCATCAAACACTGCCAGTTTATAAAAATAGCCGACTTCTGCATATCGTATCCCCATAAGAGCGATTCAAAATGCCTAATACAGGCAAGCCGAGTCTCGCGTGCCATGAGTGTCGTCGTCGTAGAGTCAAGGTACTTCAAGCCCAGTTTGCAACATCCCTCTGCCACATCCCCCGCCTGTTGCGCTCTGTCTATGGCTTGGCCTTTGGTGTCAAACTTTGGTGTCATACAGCCAATAATCGGTTGATCAATATTGTTAGACAGTATCTCTGTCTCACATTGAGATCTTTAAGTTCCTGGTCGTTAGTGTGATCAGGGCTTGTGTATTTGGGGATCCTTTGGATAAAAAAGAAAAGAAAAATGCCTCGATGACCTACTCAATGCATTTCCTTTCGTGTAAATAGCCCCCTAACAAGTCTACTTTATGTTTATATACGAATAAAATCAGCACATACATATATATATCATATCATATCTACCCGCAATCAGCACTATATGTGGTGGAGAACCGCCACCTAACAGCGCTAGATTGATCCATACTTACTAACTCATATTCCACCTACCCACACCCACTTAATCATAAAATAAGCCAAACAAATACAAAGCGCAAGGAATTCCTAACTAATTATAATTACTAACATCATTTCTTGTTACAGTGTGATCTCGGCCGTCCAGGCTGCCAAGATGCATCAAATATGATCTCGCATGCCCGGGATACCGAGATGAAACCGACCTCCGGTTCCGACATAGCAACACCGACACCATCAAACAAAAAACGACGACCAGCGGGAATCGAAAGAAGAAGAAGAAGCAAATTCCTGAAGACAAGTCCCGGACTGTGCAATCCGTACAGCAGAATCAGCCAAAGGCAGGGTCAGGCAAAATCACCTTTTCATCCTCGTCCAGTTCAAGCTCTGACTCGGATGATGCCCCTCTACAGATCGTCAAGTTCACATCTGTGAAATCACTATATGGTCTCTCACATGATTGGCGTGATCATTCATCGCGTGTAGTCATTGACTGCTATCCATGGGTTTCTGCCTTGGAGCCTCTACTGCATAACTGCTCGAGAGACAGCCCGTTGGCTCTATCTACAATGATGCTGGCTCGAGGCTATCTTGCTAATCGTCGCCGTCTCAATCATATTCCAGCTGAAGAATATGCTGTCCGGGGCCAATGTGTTACAGCCGTACGTGAGGCCATCGCAAATCCGAAAGTTGCTGTCCTTGATTCAACAGTCATGGCTGTTTGGCTAATGGGTACATATGAGGTACTTCAAGGGGCTGTTAAATGGCCTCCAGATCCAGTCAACAGCTGGTCAATCCACAATATAGGACTACTATCGCTTATCACAGCTCGTGGCATGGCTCAGTTCGGTACAATACAAGGCCGAAAATTATTTTGGCTCTGTGTTGAAAGTATACAAATACACTACAACGCTACGTCAAAACCACATCCACCGGATCTTGTAAAGTGGCTCCATCGCCTTAAAAATTGGAAGCTTTCCCCAATAGAGGCTGTTTCTTTGCAGAGTAGTTTTGTCAGCGTTGAAGCTAGCGAGCTATTCCCATATATGATCAGCATCATTTTCAGCGATGATCCAGTTCTTGCAGCCAAGTCAATACCTTCTCTAATTCAAGAAGTCGACAATATTGAAACTAAATATCTAGCATGGGAGACAACTGCTAGACAACCTCAGTTCATTGCATACACGCGGTCTCAATACAAACTACCGGTCTGCCGACTCAAGATGTTAAACTTTTTGGCATATGCTCTTAATCTTGCCTCACAATCGGATGTATTTTTACCAGAGTTTAGCAAGGAAATGATCATTGCAAGACGCCACGAGACCATCATGACGATCCAGAACGTTGCCGAAGATATATTGGCTACGTCGCCACCAACCGCCATAACACAAACATCCGGTTCTCTCGGTCACGAGTGGAAAAAGAACATGGCCATGATGTATCCGTTTGCTGCCATCTGCCACATGCAAACACCTCGCCTAGATCAACGTATTCGGGCACGTGAAGTTCTCAAGTACATTGGACACCAATGTGGAATCCTACAAGCCCTCAGGCCTGCTATGGGAACCAGAATGCCAGTAAACGCAAGCCAAGGAATGCCCAATGTCGTTCTTGTTGGTGAAAACGGTATACCTCGAGATTAATATCGCAGGTTTTCTGGTATATTAGCATCGTATAGTACATGCATAGTTGATAGATAACTTGGTTGTTATCGAGTTGGTTAGTGGTAGAATATTAGGTTTACGGTGGCTTGATAAATTGTAGTTTGATGGCTAAATGTATCAATAGTACTTGCAACTAACTTATATGTATGTTGCAAGACTGTTTTCGTAGATTTTTGTTTATAATTTCAATAAACCGCACGAAGAAACATTGTGCCAACTTTACTTTTCTAGAACATCGTTGATAATATCTTATATGTATGCCATCATGTAAATAGTTGTGACTATATGTCAAAGTAGATACAAGTACACTTTAGTGGCAAGGCCACCACTCTTTTGTGGTTGGTGGTGACACTATTATAATGAGTATATGATAAACTCATTGTTTCCATGTTAAGAAGCTTTCATCGTGCCCATTCTCATTATATTTACGCTTTAGGCTTCAATTTTCTTCGCGTAGATTAACATCTAGTTAGTCTCGGGTGTTACGTAGTACAATAGGAGTACTAATGAAATAGGGGTCATGAAGAGGCACTAAAAGTGCTTGTTTTTGTTGTACATATGTACATATAAGGTGATAAGGCGTAGCAAGGGCCTTAGCCTTAAATAGTTCGTTGCATTGTGTTTTCGTTCGTGCCGAAAAATACATGCCAAGACCACGGCGATCTAGTATTATGATCACAATAGCGATATTGAGACGAGACCACCATATCTATCAATTTGATGTATTTTTGTTTTCATTGTTAGCCGTGAAGAATATAATTCAGTTCGGTATCATCTGGGCAGATAGGTGCATACCAACAAGCGTGCAGCCATCTCACGATGGAGGTCATATTTTGCCCATGAGTCGGCTTTTGATCATAGCTTTGGCTCGTATATAGAACGACTGTTCAACTGCACTGACTACATAGTTAGTGTTTACTGACAGGCCTTAGAAAAGACCGACTTTCCGGGCTCTTCGGCTTGAGCTTTTACTATTTTTCTACTTTAAAAATAAAAACATAAAAGATAAAAAAAAACATCACCCCACCAGCCGCATATCAGGGCTTGTTTTCTCTATGGACTCACCTTGGCAAAATAAATTTTGGTAAATTGGCTCGGGAAAAGTAAATGGGCCCGACAGTAAAGAAAGTCATGGGACTTTGTACTTCAGTACAGATAGCAGGGGGTCTTCAAAAAAGGTACTTAGACCACAAAAGACTAAGTACTTCTCACTTAGTCTTCAAAAGCTGCCAGCTGGCAACATAGCTTATGGAGCTTTAGAGCCATGAAGATGTAAGCATACATACATACATACATATCAATGCTAAAGCTCCTGTTTATCGCCTATGTGTATACCAAAAGTTTCCAGAATGTGTTTGACGCCCACATAAAAGATGTATAAATGTAACTAAAACCCCCCAAAAGACAAAACCAGAACATAGAGAGTAGTCTTCCTCTGCTAAAGCCAGAGCATTAGCTGCCTGCATAATCAGATCAGTGGCCCTATCATCATCTATGTTGAAGATATCAGCGTTAGACTCAGTCAGAGAGTAGCTTCATACATATGAATCATGAGGAATATAATGGATAATTTATTCTGTGTATAAAAAAAAAAATGAAACAAAAATCATCTTGATATCTCCATTGAAGATGTCCTTGTAGTGTAAATTTTTCAATATACATAGTGACAAAAGAAATAAAGAATATATGGCACTGTGCCAGCTGGCAGCTCTTGAAGACTAAGTGAGAAGTACTTAGTCTTTTGTGGTCTAAGTACTTTTTTTGAAGACCCCCTACTATTTGTGCTGAAGTACCAATATTCGGTGCTGAAATACAAAGTCCCAAAGTCATCTCGCATCTTTATCATGTTTGTTGCATCTGCACCATCCGTCGGCACCCCTAAACCACTCAAGATTTAACCAGTTGATGTTGCCTGCAAATCTAGTCATTAGTCGGGCAGTGGTGGATAATTTTATGTACCATCATTCAAGTTTTATGAGCAAGAAGACTAAGAGCTGTAGTATGTGGGTGACCGTTCACCACTCCGTTGCTCTATCCAAAAATGACTTCACAATGATGATGACTATAATATATGTACAATTTATAGTTCAACGCTTATCAAAACGTGTATGAAATTTATGAGCCATCTGTACCAGCAAAATACAGATACAGTACTAGAAAAGCAAGCATATCGCCGGTCAGTCAATCGGTCAACGGCCTGTTATATTTACCGTACAGATTAAGTCGCGATTGGAGGTCTCTAGTAGTGTACCTACACTAGCGCAAAATCTATGATCGACGGATAGAAGCTGCATGGGTTCAGCTTGGTTGGGGGCTAGAGAAGGGTGGGAACGAAGCTGGCCGAGATATCCGACCACGCCATTGTATGGCATACAGATTACAAATGGTTTATATTACCGCTTCTTCTGCGAATGCCTATTATTTCTTTCGCTTGTTGTATTTCTCCGATTGTTTCCATGGAATGGACACAGGAAAGCCTGGATATGCGAAACCGGGAAATACATATCTCTACATGTACTTTAGCAGGATGGACCTTACCATCTGCTGGCCCAACAATCAGTGCCGCTCAGACACCATCGTTTGGGATTTTGTGGGTACCTTTAGGAACCGCGCAGTGGTTTTTAAATTTACCTGCTCATTGACCGAAAGAAATACTTCATTTTACAAAATGATTATGTACTGGTACTTATTCCTCTCATACCTCTCATGCTTGACACTAGAGCTGCCAGTTGGCAAAGTGTTACTTTTGTTCATCTTTTACAATTTTTTTTACGACACGTTCAAAATACAATTTTTTATCAACAACGTTATGAATGTTTTTTTTTCCTTCGCTCGAGAATGCTCGTCGTCTTGATGGCGCTGCTCGTATGGAAGACTATGTTCTTAGTCGTTATTCCATGCGCAATCCACGGCGGCACATCTTTCGGTGCACTAAAGCCGGCAACCAAGTTAGCTGTAGTATGTATTTCCGCCTATAAAGACAATCTGAGTAGTACTTGAAACTGTATATATAAGATCTTTGCTGGCTGCCAGCTCGAAAGAGTAAGTACCAGTACATAATAACTCTGTTAAATGAAGTATTTTTTATACCTCGGTCAATGAGCGGTTCCGTTTAAAAACCACTGCGTGGTTCCTAAAGGTCTCTTTTCTAGTAACAAGAACCAAGCGGGCTATGTTTTCATAATCCATCGTCTCGCTATTGTCCCCTTCATCTCCTTAAACGAAAGAGGGGTCTAGGCGCAACAACGGTAGTTGTTCACAAGAGAAATTCGAATAACCTTGTAAGCTCAAGTCCGACGGCCTAGCATAAGGAAATAGTGTGAGTGAGCCAGGAAGGCCAATAGATGTTGTAGAGGCGGCTTCTTCCTATAGAATCATGCCTCTTGCACAGCTATTCTTCGATATTGACAATAAAATGGTCGGTTGGGTAGTATCAAATCATGCGATCTAGATTGGTGAAAGTTTTTCTCGATAAACCAGGTAGCCTTGATACATATATAGCAAGGAAGATACGTAACTAGAAAGCCCTATACGCCAATATTTACGTACTACCTACATTTTAAGTTTAAACCAGGATTTTTCTTGGATTTTCTTACCTATCACTATACCCAAGTTTAATTTTGGCTGCAGATTAGACAGCTAGATGACTAGAAACACTAGGAAATATTATTGACACATTGATGCGTATGGCAGTCCGAAAAGATATGGTTCATTAGTCAGTTCCTGTATTATTCATTATCGTCATGGCCCTGTACCATAAAAAATAAATATAAAAAAAAAAAGCTTTGATAAGTCAAGTTCTAGGCCAGTGGCGGTACCAAGAAAGCAAGAACGAGGATATCCAAATGGGAAGTGATTCTCCTGAAATTTGAGTAGTCCAAGCAAATAAAAAGCCAAGAAATGCTCATTCCTATTGGATCTCCTTGGCCTGAAGAGTTTAAGCTCCAAAATAATATGCCGTGTTTTCTCATATCAGTGGTTAATATTCAATGCATCAACTCAACAATGGTTCGAAAATCCTATGGAAGAGGTAAGCAAGCTGAACGCAAGATTAATCGATCATACTGCTTGCCAGACATGATCCGACTAACAGTACACGTAGGTGGCAAATTATATTTGTATCTCGGAGTTTTGATATGTTTTAACAACGTCATATGAATGATTTTGCAGTGATCTGGCAATAATAAATGTGTTGCTAAAGTTAGGGTTATGCGCTGCCTCCTCCTTCTTGATGAGCTTGTTTGATAAGCGATATTATGGTATTATTATACATGTAGAGGATCCAACTCCAGCTTGGTTAATCGTGGCGTTTGCCCTTGAATATTTATGCAGAAGTTTTTTGTGCATTAGTACATAGTAAATCTACAGATACATGAAGACGGAAAACAAAATACCAAATGGTATATGTAGTCAAAAACTAAGAACTAACTAACCCTTGAGGAACGGTAGATAGCATTTTGCGAAGATCATGATGCTACTCTAGTTCTTACGATAGAGTTATCTTTCTTTTGTCTGGGAATTCCATAGTCGAATAAGCGCTTTGGGAAAGTTCTTCGGAACGGAACCGACCGATTAGATGACGCAAAATATTCCCTAGTTTGGATGGATGTATATCAATCACAATTGATTGTTAGCCCCCATATCACAATTGCTGCCTCGGCGACAGATGGACAGTTGATGGAGGGTATTCGTCTGGTATTTGAAACTTGGATTCAGAAGAAAACTATACGCATCATCGACAAAATGGATATACATAGGTTCATCATGTAAACGCAAAAGAAGTTTGTGTAGAAAAAAAAAGAGATCACGCAAAGCCCCAATTACAAACTGAAACGTCTGAGACAAGTCTTCAGATGTATTGCTACTCCAGTGGCTTGACTTTGGGCTCCGATTTTTTTCGTAGGAGCAAAAAGAAGCTTATAGAAAGAAACAATCGAAACATAAATGCAACCTGAACATCTCTAACCTAACGCGTAACATATTATCTGTATCTTATGATGATCATAGCTACCTTCACTCACTTGTGTAGCATATGATTATTCCTTTCGATGTTCCTTTCTAACGTACTTCGATAATGCGAGCCATATATAGCATCATCAAACTTTTGTTATTGTTAATAGTGATATATAGAGTACATGTATACAGCGTAGAGATAGAAGTACATGTACAGAGGCAGTTGTCTCTACAGAAGCACCTCCAATAGTGCTCTCGAGGTCGGGAAACGTGAGCTGTATAATTATGGAAATGCTCTTTTTATGCCGTAGATATGGCCCATGAAGTGGTGAGTATTGACTTCGGTTTTCCCGTTAGTGTGGGCATCGGCCTGCCCTGGCTTCACCACCTAACTAACTAACTACGTGAAAAAAAAGAGGGAAAAAAAGAAGCGTGTGAGCCAAGGCTGCCATTTTCGTCATTTGCTTGGCCTGGCTTTAGATAATCTCTTTTAGTAGAAAATAAGCCCCTGGTAGTTACTGGCCCGTGCAATCGTTGTTTTCTCAATTTGTTCTTTTCTTTGATTCGATTTCTCCATCCCCTTGCAGCACGGCCATGTGCTCACCTCAAAAAGTTCTACAGAATAAGAACTCGATGCTAGGAGGCTATGGGTACCCCTGGAATATGCAAGATATTGAATGCAACTATATACTGGTGCCATGGAACAACCACCACATAACCGAACGGTGGATGATTGAGCTTTGGTAGGTGAGCCGAGCACATAGTAGAAGAAAAGAATAGCTTACTTACTCAATGTTTTCTCTCGTTGTTTGCACCGGACGTTTTGGACCGACTACGTCTACCCCTTCTTGCATCAGCCTCCATTAAACCACACACCCTGTATACTTAGTCAATGATGATCTCAAACAGAGGAATCTGTAGCAGCACCGAGTCCACCTTTGTCGGTTTGTAGTAGGCACTCTTGTTTGGGGTGTGTAGTATGGCAAGGTCTGGTGTATGGTATGGTATGGTATAGGGACTGCCAAGTTACAGTAACTGTACGACTTGCTCTCCATCATATTGTGAACTCCCTTGTTACAACAGAGCACGTTCCTGTAGAATGGAAAACTGCAGGATGCTGCCAAGATAGATACTGAGGCCGCGCAGACTCTCCAGAGTATAAAGTCATGATGGCTCGCCGTTGAGTATGGATGTAGTTTTCCTTTGACTCTCATCCACAACTCCAGCTTTCTTCGCTGTGTCCTTCCTTCATTACTTTGCTCTTTTTTTTTCTTCTATAACACCACTCGCTCTCTTGCTTCATTCTAGCATCAACTTCTGATATTCATTTCTTTCCGTCTTCATTACTTCATAATCACTGTTCTATCAACACAATGTTTTGCCAGAACGTCTTTGCCAGTGCTATGGCGCTAGCTGCCTCGGTGGCTTCCGTAAACGCCTTCCCTACCAACCCTAGCAAGGCTACCCCGTCCTCTCCTCGCACTTACTCCTCTGGTTTCCAGAACATGGTGTACTACACCGATTGGTAAGAAACCTTGATTCACATAAACATATTGTTCCTTGCGCTAATTCATCCAAGGTCTATCTACGCTCGCAACTACACCGCCTCAGAGCTGCCGGCGGCTAACCTGACCCACGTCGTCTACGCCTTCCTAAACGTTCACACCAACGGTACTGTCTTCTCTGGAGACGAGTGGGCTGATATCCAGAAGACCTACGACTCTGATGCCAACACCACTGCTGGTAACAACCTGTTCGGTAACGCTAAACAGCTTTACCTTCTGAAGCAGAACAACCGCCAGCTGAAGACTCTGCTATCTATCGGTGGTTGGACTTGGTCCACCAACTTCAGCACTGTCGCTGCTAGCAACGCCACTCGTGCTGAGTTTGCCAGATCTTCCATCAATCTGATGGCCGACTGGGGCTTTGACGGTATCGATATCGATTGGGAGTACCCCGAGACCGAGACCGATGCGGCGAACTTCCTTCTCCTGCTCAACACTGTCCGTTGTGAACTTGATGCCTACAGCGCTAAGAACACACCCGGATACCACTACCAGCTCACCATTGCCGCCTCCGCTGGTCCCGCGAAGTACGCTGTCCTTGACATGAAGGCTCTGGGTAAAGTTCTGGACTTCGTCAACCTTATGGCCTACGACTACGGTGGCAGCTGGGAGACTTCCTCCAGCTACCTGGCTAACGTCTACGGCTCTACCTACAACAACGCCTCCACCCCCTTCAACACCGAGCAGGCCGTCGAGGCTTACATTGGCGGTGGTGTGCCCGCCGAGAAGATGATTCTGGGTATGCCTATCTATGGCCGTGGCTTCGAAAACACTGATGGTATGGGCCGCTCCTACAACGGTACCGGTACTGGTACCTGGGAGGCCGGTGTTTGGGATTACAAGGACCTTCCCCGTGGCAACGCTACCGTCACCTACGAGAAGGACCTGATCGCTGCTTTCTCTTACGATAAGTCTACCAGGGAGCTGATCTCCTTCGATACTCCCCAGGTTGTTACCGACAAGGTCTCTTACCTCGAGAGCAAGGGTATGGGTGGCTCCATGTTCTGGGAGGCCAGCGCTGACAAGACCGGTGATGACTCTCTGATCTACACTGCCTTCAAGAGCCAGGGTGGCGTTCAGAAGCTCGATACTACCCAGAACCAGCTGAACTACCCCGCCAGCCAGTACGATAACCTGCGCGCCGGTATGCCTTAGAGTGGCACTAGGTGAGGTGATTGTTTTATCGTGTTGACAGTCTATGGCCATAGCCACAACAGCCCGTTCGGGTTGTTCATAGTCAACAGCAAAATAAGAACTGGTTTCAGGCAGGCCTCTTAAATTAACAGCCTCAGGCAGGCGCAGAGTTATACGTTTTCTCGCGGCGTTTTCTATACTTTTCATTTCTTTGGGTTGGGAGTTCGGTTTGAGATAGAACCGACAGTTACGTTTTTAATGCTTTTCAGTTAAGACTTTTTGAATATATATTTATCAACTATTTAAAAGTTATGGACATGCAATTGTGATGAGTTATTTGCTTATTATGCTGTGATCAACAAAGTGCTTTGTGGAGCGCCACATGTTACACAAACTCAAACTCACATAGTACAATGTCTTAATACTTATGACCACGCTTTCAATGGCCACCTTAATCTTACTTTTTTAGCTTAGTAAATATATCGCTTACCTCATCACAATCAGTAATTAACGTCTTGGTTGTTACTTATCAATATTCTTCACTTCTGCAAACAAATTCCAAGTATCTATCTTTCCTCTTTCTTTTCAAGTACTTTCTTATCATAAATACTACTATTTTTCTCCAGCTAATGTCACATCCTATCGCCCTCCTTCGCCTGCTTTGGGCCGATCAGCGTCCATTCATTCCTACGCTGTTTATAGGCGCCTTCCTCGTCGGCGGCTACTATTGTGTCCTCGATCTTCAGGAAAGACGCAACTACTTCTCTATTCTGCATTCTCTTACCTTGAGAAAACAACTTCATGATGGGTCGCCTCTAGCTAAGGAGATTAGTGGCGTTCCTGAAGTAGATGAATTTCTCCATCAGTTGATTAGTTTTATCTGGCCTATTGTTTCTGGGGATAGCCCGGCGTTGACCATGTTTGGCTTATATTACGCCGGTCAATTGATGGCTTTGCATACACTAGTTGTTCTTGGTGGCCTAAAATCAGGGAATACACAGACTATCCTTGAGTTGTAAGTATACCTCTCTCAGTTGACGTTGAGGCTTACGCCAACTAACATATTGATAAATAGGACAACTATATGGGGCTTATTCTACCAGTGTGTACCTGCTGGTATGTTGATTCCTGTTTACTGGATATCTTACTTATGGCTCTCGCCTAGTATTCAGGCCAAGTCACTTGTAGAAAAGGTCCAGGAGTCATTCATCGATGTCGCTGCATCTCGAGCTCTGCCTTGGGCCATTATGCTTGGATTTGTCATACCTACCGCGATCTGTGCTGTCCCTGTAGTATATTGGCCCTCGCCAGCTCTGAAGCAGCTTTTAGTTGCCGTGTGGTCGTTATATCCTATATATGTTGGTGGCTACCAGATTCTATTAACTAGTTTGATTAGACTGGTCCACCAAATCCCCGACGTCAGTCGTCAAAGTGCCAAGTCAAGACTTGCAGCGCAGCGCAGTGCATATTCATTTCTTGTGAATGTCACTAGCCTTGTTCATCTTGCGGTTCTTTGGTTCTCTTTGTCACCTCTTCTTATGGCCCGGTTCGGCATCCCACCTGACTCGGCTTGGGCTGGTCTTAAGTTCCCCGACATTTTTGTTCCTGTTTCCCCCTTTTCGGACAAGCCATTAACGTCAGTATCAGATGGTACATTGACGTATCTTCAGTATGATTTAATTTTCGCTGCTGGAAGCTCAATAGCCTTTGCCATATATCGCGATGATTTTCAGATTGGTAAGGTCTTAGCAATGCTTCAAAGAATCACTCTATATGGGCCAGCTGGTGCTGTTCTGATGTGGGAGCGTGAACGTGACGAAATTATACTTCGTGCTGCAATGGAGGTGGAAGCGGCAGACAAAATGCACAGAGAGTAATACATATATAGCAAAGTATTCTTAGGGTCACTAACATGATATAATATGTCCCATGAGTTCATGTCTACTTAAATCACCAAAAACCAAAATATCTGCACCATTATGTTAATATCACTCTTCAGTCTAGGTACCTTGTACCAAGCATGTAACGCTACTATAGCATTACACAAACAAACCTAGACATCGGTAATTGAAAGACTACCACTTTGAATTATTGACATGCAGTTTTATTAGTTCATTATGAGACAATATCACCTAATTAAATTAATAAAATAATTCAAACCATTAAAACATTTCACTCCATTGAGAACATGAAAAAAAGCAATTAGAGAAACACACATGAACATAGCTATTAGAAAGACAAGATGAACAAGATAGGAAAATATAGATTTAGTTATATATAGATGCCGAACTGACCTAAATGAACATGGGCCAATCACCAAGACAAGAATTAATACTTTGGGAGAATTTAGAAACAAAGAGAAAAATGGTATCGTGCAAAAAAGCACAACTCCACTTGGAGTGATACTGTCAATCAGTATCACTAATTGACTAACGTATATATATACAACGAAAGCAGTTGGTCAAATAAGTGTCATCAAGATATTTATGCCTTGGCAGGGACAGGCGTGTGGTAAGCACGGCAAGCGCGTTTCTTGGTAGTAAGAGTCGAGATGGCAGTTCCAGTAGGAACGATACTAGTCGAGATACCAGATCCTGTGGGCACCAGGGTGGTAGCAAGATCAGTGACGCTAGAGATGGCGGTACCAGTGGGGATGACAGATGTGCCAGTAGGAATGATATCAGTAACGGTGGGAATAGTAGTAGTGCCAGTAGGAACGACATCGGTGCCAGTGGGAATAGTAGCAGTACCGGTAGCAGTGGAAGAATTAGCAGTAGCGGTAGACGAAGCGTTGTTAACGCACATAGCCATGGTATCAGGGTCGTAGAGAGCACCCTCATCAGGCAGCATAGGCTTGTCGTTAGCACCAGTGAGGTCAAGAGCATTGACAGTGTTACCGGCAGCGTTACCCTTGGTGTGACCGCAGGGGCAGATATCGAAGTGGCTCTGGGGGACAACAAGGTTCTCTTGCAGCTCAAGAGGGGCGGTTAGGAAGGTGGCAGTGGCACCCATGTGAACGTGCCATTCCATGTGGCAGTGGAAGATCCAGGCACCGGCACGAGAAGCGAGGTAGCGTAGGACGACGTGAGAGTTACCCTCAACCATGACGGTGTCACGGAAAAGAGGAGCCACGGGAATGCTATCGAGAGTGCCGTTGTAGACACCAGCGTTGAAACCAGGACGCGAGATAACCTGGAAGTGGTGGCCATGAAGATGGAAGGGGTGACCGGCAGGAGTCAAGTTATTCAGGACAATCTGGACAACCTTAGACTTCTCGACAATTTCGGGGTTGACGTCACCATAGACAATGGGGTTCTCGGCATCCTCACCAACAGACAGGGCAGTGTACAGAGTAGGAACCTTCTGGTCGACGTAGATTTCACCGTTGAGGTAGGCACGAGGAACACCTTCATCGTCCAGAGAGAAGGTGAAGTTCTTGGTGAACTCAACATCATAATCCACAGCAGGGAACAGATCGAAGGGCTGGAGGCGATGCATGTTAGTTATTGACTGCTACAAGCTATACTTGTGGGGATAAGTGAGATGGACTTACGCTCAGAGTGGTATCGTCAAGGATAGTGATTGGCTGGTAGATGACGACCGGGTCAGGAGTTGGGTTGCTATCGCCGTACTTAAGCAGACCAGTGGCGTTGGCGACGAAGCCAAGCTGGGGAGCAAGGTAGTTGGGGTTCATGTCAAGCATAACGAGGAAGGGATAGTCCTGAGTGGTGTCCTCCTTAGCCTCAATGATGACGCTGTAGCGCTGACCAGCACCAAGGAAGATACGATCGGTAGTCTGAGAGACAACGGGGATACCATCAGTCTCGATGACAGTCATGCTGTGACCACCGAACTCAATGATGGCGTTGGCCAGAGCCGAGTAGTTGATGATACGGACACGGTACTTCTTGCCGGGAACCATATTGAGATTCCAGGTCTCTGCCTCGTTAACGAGGGCCGAGTCCGCAATCGGGGGACGGAACTGAGTGTTGTTGGTATTCAACAGCTCGCTCAGAAGGACGGGAACTTGGTCGTTGTACCAATCTAAACAGGGTTAGGGTTAGCATGGTGACGGTTATTATAACAACGAGGTTTAATGACGATATGTAAGACACAAGATTTTCGAGATAAGTAGCCTCGTACAACAGGAGATGGATTGTACTGCAGGCTGAGTTTGTCTCGTCGACATGTCGTATCACGGAAGGATCAAGGCATTTGCATGGTTTCTTCGTATGATGCACGCCATCTAGCTTTCTAGTATGACAATGGACTTCGATAGAAGCTGGCAATCATGAACGATGATGTGCCGGCCTCTGTCTTGTGTTTATGCCCAATAAGGAAGACCTAATCGATCTTGTAGTGTTGTTTCTGTGAAAGTGCAGG
Organism: Davidsoniella neocaledoniae; assembly: GCA_009806295.1. NCBI lineage: Eukaryota > Fungi > Ascomycota > Sordariomycetes > Microascales > Ceratocystidaceae > Davidsoniella > Davidsoniella neocaledoniae. The sequence continues at coordinate 51,647 of RHDR01000016.1, read as the reverse complement.
GTGACTTACCAGAGACGCTCATTATGACATCCTCGTCGTACTCAAGTTGGTGAGGATCGGCGGGGTCGTGCACAATCAGGGCACCACGGAGACCATCGGCATACTGGCCACCCTCGTGGGAATGCCACCAGAAGGTGCCTCCAAGTTCAAGCTATCGAGTGTGTTAATACGGCTATGGCTGTTGATATGGACATGGGAAGAGATGGTGTGTTTCTTACCTTGAACTCGTAGGTGAAGTTCTGGCCAGGAGGAATAGCACATTGGCTGACAGCAGGGGCACCATCATGTGAGGGGTGTCAGTCATGTACAGACCGTGCCAGTGAAGACTGGTAGTCTCGTTTCCGAGAGCATTGTGGACGTTGACAATGATGGTATCACCGACATTGCCCTCGATAGTAGGGTTGGGCCACTGGCCGTTGATGCCTGTAGTAGATCGTTAGTCACTCGATTCTCTCTAGGGTATACACTAGACCATACAGCAAAAGGAAACTTACCAACAATAGGGCGGTCGACGCCGTTAGGAGCACCGTTGACCCAGGTGATGTCCCAGTTGAGAGTTTGGATGGCAGCAAGGGCTACCGAGGCGGAAGCCGACAGGCAGAAGATAGAACGCATCGTGAGATTTGTTCCGGAAAAAGAAGATATTTCCGAGTTAAAGATATAGAAAGCAAATTATTAATATGTGTTGTAGAGCAATGTACAGACAAGTAGCGAGTGGAAAGGACACTAAAAAGGACCAAGCAAGAATAAAGACAACGACAGCGAGCGTGGATTGGTTGGAAAGTTGAAAAAAGAATGAATGGCCAAGAAGAAGCTGGCGAGCAGTAACGACAGTTATATGAGATCTTCACTAATACGAATACTAGAGCGTCTCTCAGACACTACTTTGTCTGTCTTAATCCTGGGGAGCAACAGGAAGAAAGAACAGAGAGGGTATAGATAAGCTGGTGAAGGCTGTCTGTGGTCTGATGAGAGAAGAGGAGGAGCATGAGACCAAGGTAAGCCGGGAACACAGCCAGATCTTATAGTCTCTAGCTCGACGACCAGAAGCGACCAAAAACAGTATAGACTGTACTAACCACACACAATATCAAACTAGTTCGACTCACATATACGATGTGTAATCCGTTCTTTCGACGCGCCGTTACTGTCTGTTGGAGTCGAGCTTACTGCCATGCTATGCTTAGCCCTTTGCCTTCTTACCAAGCCTGCCTAGCGTAGTGTCGGCTAGTTAGTCCTCGTACCATCAGTCTAGGTGACTGGAGATATTGCTTTTTGGTGCCCTTTTACTTATTATTACACGGCCTGCATCTGCAGCCAGACAAACGACAAGGAACTCAAAATATGCCCTGTTGATCAGGGCGGGCGTTGTCTCACCTGCTTTCTAGCTGCAGTAAGCGTGCTTTTTTAATTTCTCTTTTCTCTCATTTTGGTGTGTTTTGTGTTTTCTTTTTTTTTTTTTTCGCCAGACAAGCCAAGTCCGGATGCAATCAATGTTCCAGCTTACACTATTAACTTCACCAGCCAGTAAAAAAAGAATATACTATACGAATGTGGCCTCATAGGTAGAAAAAAAAAGAGTATACAGATAGTCCAGCTCGCTTACACCAGCCGCCGACCATAGAACACCCCTCGTTGGTTGATACCCTACAGGCATGAATACCACACCCGTTGTGGTATATTCACCCTGTGGCTTTTGGGATACATTCGTGGAGCAGGGTTATACCAACTAAGCTCTCGTTTGGGGATGGCTATGTACTGGCCACTATTCGACACGTATCTATATGTATACTTGTATAAGTACAACTATACATATGTAGGTATACATCATACGGTGATGTGGTACGCTGACTCGAGCAGTAGTTGACACGGCGTACGTTGTGCCCCCCTAGCTTGCAATGATATGGGCTTTTATGTTGTGCAATATCATGCAGTCGGCCATTTTGAAGCCTCCCCTCACACTATTCTTAACCAAGATGTTAGCCCTCCCACTAGTTTATTGTATATTTTAACTCGGGCTCAACGGAGATGGCCTCCAGAAGAGTACGGTAGTGCCGGACTTTAACTACTGCAGTTGACCTCCTGGGTCTGCCGCATCCGATATAGCATAACGAGTATTGTATCTTCCTTTTGCCCTACTAGTACCAGACAAGCCAGGCGTCTGGATCAAGTTCGTTGCATCCGTACAGATATGCACATATTATACTCAAAACATCGAAGGGCAAACTAATTCTCAGCACCGATGTTAGGGACTGTTGCGGAACCACGTTTTGGCGAGAAGGAAGAAAGAACCAGAGTTCGGCTAAGATCTATATCACGTTGATTCACATGGAACTGTAACGATAGAATGGCAAGCGTTCTATAGCAGACCCTTTAGGTTTTGTTGACTTCCATTGGCTCAACTTAATGTTCACAGAACGTCTGTTGGAGCCTACCAAAGCCTTGACTTTCTGCTGAATGTCTGAAAAGCAACGCTGTAAGGTGTGTATATATTCTATCCCACCCTTAATTTACGGGTTTTATCACCTGTTTTGTATTTGCATACAAATCCAAATACAAATAATAAGCAGAACCCCCATGCTATGCTGTGCAAATTACTGAAAAGAAGTTTCCGTCATCTGACGGGAGGCAAATCTTCCACTCGGAGGGATTTCTATGACTTGCCAGTGACTGGCTTGTGATTTGTATCTGTAAATGCGCAGCTGCGTCTTTATTCTTTAGTCGCCAGTCCAAGCCAGTGCTCCACCTGCAGATTCTGACACTAAGTGCGTATTCTTGTTACTGGATCCGACCTTGTAGGTTTCTTGATATGGCCTAGTGATGTTGATGTAGTACATTATGGTTGACCCATGAACGCGTCTAAGCTTTGCGTTGCCGTCTGCTGCTAGCCTTTCATTATCCCAGAACTAATAGCGGTTAAGTGCTAGCTTACACCTGCACATGCAAACAAGTTTCACTAATACTGATAGAAGCCTACTGGGAAATTTCATCTTCATGGAACCCATCTCTCATCACTAATTTACCATCACATTTGCCAGCCACTATCACATCCTCTAGCGTTTTACTCCTGGATTCTGCGAATCTTTTTCCTGAATAGTTAGTTTCTTTTGATGGTGCACAGTGCAGACTACCCAGTAACCGTGTTGATATAAGAATAAACATGCGCTGATGTATTTTGTCAGGTTGGCTTGTGCCAAGGATTAAAAACTTAGAAACAGGCCTATGTCATAATAAACTGGCCATTCAAAATTCGGACTAAATACACTGTACATACAAAATGCTGTAACTGTAAGATTCTGCCACTTTGCTTCTGCATAACAGGGCGTATTTAAGCCAAGACAATAAGACAGCAGAACAAGGGAATCTCGATCCCCTTGTTTTCAACACCATTGTCATCGTTTTTTTTTTAAGGTTTTTCTTTGTTGACTGAGAGGATAGCCCGCCATGTAACGAAGATTAAGCATAACTTGCAGCACTCGGAAAACGCTCCTTAAAGTAGGCCAACATCCAGCTTTATCCCAGTATACCCTGACAAAAGACAAAAAAGGGTTAGCAAATACCGCTCTATTTGGCCTTTATGCCTCTCTGTAATTTCTGTAAATGATACTTGAATCATGTCTAGTTTTACTGACATACATATATGTAGTTAGCAGTGTATCTGCATGATAATAAAAAGAAGAAAAAAAGAATACACCATAAAGCGCCATTCGATGATACATGTACGTTGTGGAAATTAGAGGCCACCCAACAACGAGCCGCTTCACATCAGCCCGCAGCTAGCTCGTATGGCCTCGCCCGGTCCAAAATGGTCGTGTTTTGCTAATTATCCTTTTTACTTCTTCCTTTTTTATCTCAAGTTCACCCTGCCAAGTATTGAGATTTGCCCTCTTATCCCCTTAGCCTGAATCTGACCTACTACCACATAATATTACGCTTAATATATCACCCAGGGCAGACTTTTACCTACAGTATACAAGCGGTAATAACTATGGACAACATATAAGCTGCCCAAGCCGTTAGCTACGTTTGTAGTTAAAATACACACATTATCGTTATTATATTCGATATAGACCGTCATCTTACTGACCATTGTGCCTCCTCACCATGATTATAGGGCTCTATTGTTTAATATATTTGTGTCTGGGAACCAATTACGTGAATATTCCAAACGATTCCCATACCAATCTAATCGTCTCCCTAAGAGAGACGAACGATATCACATATCATGAATAATAGGGATAATGGCATATATACATACGTAATGTAATTCTTCCATTCACCTATCGGGCATTCTTCAGCACAATCAGGCTTGGCATTTAGATTATTATTTGCAAATGCTACCTAACCCCAACGAAAACTCCATATGTTTCTCTTTTCTTTTCAAATAGGTTGTGGAGTAGTACATATTGCATACATAAACACAACGTATACATATATATTCTTTCTTACTTTTGTTCAATCACAACAAAGCGAAATTATCCAAGCTTGACAATTCTACAATCATATAGGCTAAGATTCAGACTATCCATTCAATGTGCCAATGGTATACCGAGATTTTCGTCTCCTCAACTTATCTCCCTAGCTTGGTGTACTTCGCTAGGCCTGTCTCGGGTATATCTTGACAATTCGTCTATACCATATCTGCACAAGTTGTATAGTAATTTCTACTCGTCACCCTGCCTTGTCCGATGAAGGTATTCATATGTCTAAACTTGCCGGTTGGTTGAGAAAACCTCGCGTTTTCTCAATAGGAGAGATAGTAGCACTCGGTATACTAAGTAGGGTGCCTTCTAAATCCTAGCCAAGACTATGGAAGGTCGTGTTGTACGGAAGTCCGTAGTTGTCGTCTGTTCTTTTATTCTACTATGTAGTTGTATAGTTGTACATATTCTCCAATGCCAAGTCTAAGACTAAGCTGAGCTCGGCATAATGGAAGATAACTCTGAAAGAAGACAGGCGAACTTGCCGGTGGCTACAATATACATATATTCTAAATTTAGTGACTTGATTATACAAATATATGAAGTACATAGAAGAAATCAGTATGTAAATACAAAAACTAATGATATTTGAAGTCAATGGCATAATGATTTGATTGAGCCACATAATAAGGGTTAGGGCAGCTCAGAGATAGGGTTATAACACAATGCGTTTGTTGTTATGCTCTGCTTGCACAAAAATGCGTGTTAATAATATCTACCCCTGGATTTCTTTTCCCTACTTGAACAGCCTTCTATTCTCCAGGCGACGGGATTTCTGTCTAGGCCAGTATCGCCTATCCCACTTAGTTGATCCTCATTTAGCTTAGAACATGTTTGCAGGCAACGTTTGGGCCGACCAGATTTCGGAATTAATCTGGCAGCACGGCTTCTTCTAAAACCACGCGCTGTTGCACAAGACAGACAGATAGACATATGCATTCGTTTGATCCTGATACCTTCCGAGATTTTAATGACTGGTATGATAGCGGCGATTACTATTTCCATCTGATTTACGTAGTTCATTCTTATCTTTTGTGATATGTTTGACTGTTTGTTGTACTGACTAAGGCTGTATGTACAGATATCTATGAAAACAAAGCCTGTCTCTGTGAACTGAGAGCTCTGAGCTATGAGTTATCCAGAAGACTTTTTGAAATATTTTATTCTCGGAACATTTTAGGTTGACTACATGTATTGCCTGTCAAAATACATTTGTATGTATGTTGTGACTGAATATACGCTTCGTGTTCCCTCGTATAGCTAGCTGATTTGAAAATACGCCGAGGAACCTTTAATATGTAGCTCTGATATCTGCAATAAAGAAGCCTAGACTGCCTAGTTTATAGCTTGTATAGGCTATACAATGACCCCCTGACCCCTGTGGCTGCCGTCTTTGCAAACGTCAAACGCCCTGAACATACATAGCTACAAACATGGGCCAATTCTAATTCCGAAAAAGACGTTCTTTCTTGTATGTTCTTCATTCTAAAAAATTATCTTACACTCCTTTGTCATATATTCTGTGCAAAGTCCTGTAATAACTTGTTGCCTATTGCTAGAAGATACATGTACGAAATGCCGACCCGACCAGCCCTTGATTGGGAATTTGGCATTTAAACTTTTAAGGATGGTATAGAATTATAGAAGGAATGAAGGGTGAGTAATATGAATACACTGTTGTCTATTTATATTTCTCCTATCTTTTTAGAAGCTGGTGGCTTGTACAAACCCGAGTCTATGATGCTATTTTTCCCGTCACCCCGAAATGAAGCTGCAGGTCATACGTGCCCTATGTCAGGGGATCGTTTTGCCCTCCTTTGCTATGCATTTTACTCTGCAGGCGGCATTTATATGCTGCCGAAGCTTTGTATGCTTATAATTAGTTGTACAGCTGAGTGTCTTCTAGAATGGTCTCCTTATCAAAGGAGAGAGAAGGATCTATTCACACTGTTGAGCCACTCAAATACGAGCTGTTCTGTCCTGAAGTGGTATTCTGGCAATATGACGCACTGAAGAACAGGGCCGTTGTCCACTGAAAAGCTATGGCCAATACAGAATGGCACAAAAGTTATATGCATCTGTATATCACTGTAAGCTTGTGTTTCAAGTACCATGAACTCTAGATGACTATGCAAATTGTTTTTATTATTATTTTCATAAATAGTTTAACTATACTTTAGTAGAAATGTACATTGATATTTGGTACGAGCAGGCGTTTCCGCTGGTACCCTGATTATATACTATTGGATATATCTATGTACAATTCGTCAAGAGACATGCCTGGCACCGTTCTTCTTTCTCCACCTATCTTTTGTTGTAGAGTCGTAGTGTCTCTTTCTGTTACTGGTTTCCTGCAATCTATAGTTGCAAGCTGAATTGGGGCGACTCGAACTTGGAGGACATACCCTTGCCCTTCAATCTATTGGAATCAGCGTTTGGGCCTCCAATCAAGCTATTGACAGTGTTCGCGTCGCCAACCCAGACGGAAGGCCAGATACCGGTAATGACAATGTCAGCACCACCAGCATCGCGGATAGCCTTGGCCGGTCCGTCGCGGCGGTCAAGGTCAATCTCAGAGGTGACGCTTTCGCCGGCAGGGATGGTCTCATAATCCCACTTGGAGGGGGTAGGACGGCGAACGTGGCGGACAGGAATATCGAGAGGCGCCGACTCGCCCTTGGGAGTGATAGAAACGACACCGCTATCAAGAGCAGCGGAGTCTAGAGGAGTGTCCCAGATCAACACAGTCAGCGGGACGTGGACCGTGTTGGTGATGGTCACGGTCAGAATGAGAGGGTCGGTCTCAGCAGAGCTGATAGTGACCTTGAGGCTATCGGCAGCCCAGTTAGTGGGCATAAGAGAAGAAGTCATGACGCCCTTGGGACGGTTCGTATCCGGGTAAATAGCTGGTACAGCAGTGGCGAAGCCCGAAAGTGCTAGAAGCGGGAGGGCGAGTTTGAAGAATGAGGGTGCCATCTCAGCAAAAAAAGCGAGGAAGAAGAGGGGAGAAAGTAAAGTAAGACAGGGGGAGCTGGACGAAGTGATGTCTTGTGTTATCGGAATCCACCAGAAAGCACAGGTAGAGCTAGTGGGATGAATGAATCAGTCTGATAAAAGAGTGGATGTTCGATCTGATACAGATGTAGATGATGAATTGAGAGATAATGGAGTTGATATTTTCCGGCTCGACACCGCTCTATATGTATTACAGAAAGAGAACAACATCATGGCCAAGATTGTTCTACATGTTCATAGATGTTTCTCGATCGAATCGCAGGCGCCTTGACCATTTGATGCCAAGGCTTATCGAGTGGCCCAAGAAGGAAGGTAAGATACTTAGCGTATGTAGCACGCGCCGTGACTTTGCTCTTTACTTTTGCTATTATGGGACAGCGAGCTGCGATACCCTAAAGTGAAAGCGTGAAAAGTTCTTTGTTCTCTGTTGAGATGAGATAATCGTATGTGCGGCCTCAGTCGACCAAGCAGGGTTAATTAGGGTTGCGACTCGGTCTTTCCGGTGGAAGGTCCTTTTGATGTTGGTGATAGCGTTGTTATGATGTGGTATTTCTCTCTGACGTAGTTCTCGAATAGGCAACAACCACAACGCAACAAGAAGCCCGTTGAAGACTGATATTAAATAACAATAGAATATCAGATAGATAAACAAAAACTTCCGCGCTTGATTAAGTAACTTTGTCATTGTACCTTGGTGGATGTTTTGATCTTTAAGCATATAATTCTTTTATGACTGGCAACCACTTGACTAGCTATACTATAGCCATTATTGTGCTTAATATTTACCGACGCCATTCATACTAACAGCGCTAGACGCCGACATCATTACCCGCTGAATTGGCGCACTCTATATTTTCTTATTATAAGTTTCATACCCGAGCTCGATTGTGGGGATGACAGAAAGTGGCAGCTCGCCTTTTGCCGAGCCAGACGATATAGCTCCTGGTCGCGGGACAACCCCGCAGGTTGGCCATGACGAACAGGAACCAGCTGCCATTATTGATAATGTGCCTATATTTATACCAGTGGAGTTGTTAGACGACATCAGATCAACGGTGATAGCGACAAGATCAGTGGATACCGGGCCTGTTCTGTGTACTAAAGTCTGCTCTAGTGCAAGCACAGGCTCGCTAGTGCCATCGGCTTGCGGCTTTAGCTATGTTACGACAGCGAATGTGGAATCTTCTCTCGAATCAAAGATCATCCATGATGTGAAAAATTGCGTGAAAAACAACGCGCTGTCGAGTCTCTATGTGGATGGCGAGCCAGACTATGACCCCGAGTACATTGCCCATATCGAAAGATGCCGAGGATCACCCCGAAGTCCCCGGAATTTTATCCCGTCCCAGAAACAGCTCGAAGCGGAGGCAAATGAGATAGTTAGAAGGGGTATGTTAGGCGATGAAAGGCTATTGTTCAAGATTCCACTTCTTCGTCGGCATAAAACGGGAGTCTTTAGCTCTAAAGGGCCATATACCAAGGTATTTTACAAACCACCCATAGCTATGATCGCCGTGAAGGACTGCCTCTGTCTAACCGCCTACGTAGATTCGGCTCAAGGATTTGCTCGTTGAGCATCACCACGAAGACCAGACGATTAAACTCACTCCAGTAACACCGCTGGTCCACTCTAAAACACCACGCCGCTCCATTTTTTACGCCAAAGATTCTGACGGAGAGGTGGAGCGAGTCGCTATCTATAACACCTGGTCTACAGAACTGGCACCTTATATTGTGCCTAGCAGTCCTATCATGGTGTACGGACCATACTTTATTTGCAAGGACATGACCGACTACGAGATATACGTTGAGAATCCTTTTGATATAATTTTGTGTGAACAAACAATGTCCCTCCCCAAGCTCTGTGGTTTACTTGATGCTACCTCAAAGCACGAACATTGGCGGGCAGCCTCTATCTGGTATGAGATTAGTAATGTCCATGTTTGAAGAAGATGAGTTGTGACAAAAACGACTGACTTATCTTTACTTTCTTCATAGCGCTGAGACCATCAGAGACAAAAAATTAGTAACCCAAGACAAGGCTACGAGTTATGAAATTAAATATCTGGAGGCGCTATACAAAGCCGGCTTGTACAATCGTTTCATTGCCCAGACTAATGCAGCAAACCCTTCCGACTTAAACTCTTTGCCATTGAAGAACGCGCGAGAGATGACTGGGTTACACATGCAAGAATGGCATATCGAGAGATGAGAAAGAAGTACCCAAAAGAAACATCACGAGATCAAGAAGTTGGAAAGTGGGTGACCCGCGTAGAAACTGAAGGGGGAATCAATGCAGACTTCTTTTCCTGGTTTGCAGCGTCTCAAAATTCAGGGCTCGCCGTCGAAGTGAAACGGACAATGTTCTTTTGCACTAAAGACATGAAGATAGGCGATATAATGGCTTTTGAGCGTTGTTACCGTGGACTTTGGTGCTCTGTCCACAACAAGGAAGACATTCCTGTGTACCAGGCTCAACTGAGTAGCAGAGTGGCAGAACTGATGCTGGACATTGGGCTGATAGAAGACGACCTAACAGTCTTCTTTACACCAACGTACTTTCTACCAAAATGCCGTATGCCCCGAGCGACCGAATCCAAAAGATATATTCGTATATGAAGAGGTGCGACGACGTGTTTGTCACTTGGTTCCGAGAATTAGTCGGGGAATAGGCAGCTATCTTCCGGATCATGATCAGTTGCAGGACGCCCCTATGGCTATTGGTATTTAGATGAGACTAAAGACGCAACATTCGTGCTGTCCGAACGCTCGCATGGTATTTGATAATGATCTCTTGTCATTAACAGCCCTGGGCCCATGGCGAAAAAAAGATGTCATCTCACTCGGCAAGGTTTCACCAAAGCTTCCTCTCGAAGCACGAACCCAGCAGCTTACACAGTACAACATCACCTGTTATTGCCAACTCTGCGAGGCAGAGCGAAAGGTACCCGGTGAGGTATTCGATCGGCGTGAGAAGATAGCCCTTGAACTCGCAAAACGGATTCAAACTTTGGGAATCGTCCACATACCGATAGAAAAAGTCACCCCGATGATCAACCTGACACATCAGCTCATGGCTACATACGATGCCGAAATTTACAGAAAGCTTCCTCGAGCCCAAGCCATCTCGCCTGCAATCTGGATCTGCATCGTTTATCTTTCATATGCGGCACACAAAGATGATAAGTCGTACATGAAAGTAGCTGCACATTGGCTTGTTACATGCTTCCAAGCCATGGGCCACTATGACTTTGACTTGAACAAACCTCTCTTTGGCCTATTTACCAGCACTGAGGGCTACTGTGGGCTTGATAACGAAGAGTTCATCACTGCTGCCCATACAGCCATGGTGTTCTACGAAGCAATGCATGATACAAAGAAAAGCTCCGTGGCGTTTTCTATTGTACAGATTGCACATCGCGTCTTGAGTAAGCCATTCAGCGGTAAAGGAGACATATGCAAACAAACTGTTAGAGGATGGGAGATCAATCTTCGGAGTGACGGAACATGGAACGTTGATTGCAACATGGAATGTCCTGGCTGTGAGGATTGTGCGCCCTCTACTTTTGCAGAATTATTAGCAGATGATGCACTAGATCTGGCCTTAGCTTTGGACTGACGAGGCATAGAGGATTTTACTATGAAGCTATATGCAAGTATTGATATTGAGCATGATTATCACATAGACTAGACATATGATTGCGTAGAGCATATATTATTTCTAGTTATGCTACAGAGCCTGCTGAACCACAAGACAGTTAAGTCCACCCTACCAGGCGTCCCCTCTAATAAAAATTCTAAGCTAGACAAAAGACTAGATAAGCGAAAAAATATCCAAGATACATTAGCCAAGTAAGAATCGAAAAATTGACAGCTGAGTATCTTGAATGAAGAAGACAAGAAACAGCGTCATCATGAAAAAAGACTAGACGTGGGTTTTGTGCAAAAACGATGCAAAAAGTAGAAGAGTAAAAGTTGGCGAGGCGACGAGATATAAAAGCTCGCAGTAGAGTAGGATATCAGCAGGATGTATCCACGATAACTGAAGGGGTGAAGATGATAGAAGACAAGGCCCCCAGGACTAGTCTAACATCAGCATTGTGGAAAAGGACTATTAGAACGTAGTGTTAGCAGTTTTTCTTTAATAATATCGGTGATATTATATGATTACTTACTAATTTAAGCAGAGATCTTGCTAAGAGCAGCTTCCAGGTCACGGGCATCTAGTCTAACCTCGGCTAGAGAAGACTCAATATCGCGCTTCTTCCAGCAAGGGAGTACCGACGCGGGTACCGCAGGTGTAGGTCTTCTTCTGCAGACTAGCTAGGGCATCCTCCTCGAGGTGACGCTTGCCCTCGGCGTGAGCAGTCAGCTGACCCTCGAGATCACGGGCAATGGCGGCGTTGCGGGCTAGAGCGGATTGAATTTCACGGGCAGATAGCTCGGCGCCAGCGTTGGGCAAGACGGCAGCGGCGGTAACCGAGACGGCGGCGAGGAGAACGGTGAGGAACTGCATGTTGGCGGTTGGAAAAGAGTTGTGGAAGATCTTGGGAATGTGTGTTATAGTAGATTTTTTTCGAGAAAGAAATAAATCGTTGGCGAGGCTCGGAAGAGTAGCTATGAGAGAAGTGTGGATGTTTGGGGGTGAAGAGAAGAGGAAAAGGTAAAAGTGTTTTCATCGGGAGAAGCAGTCTATATTTATACAAGTTGACGATATATAATGACTTCTATACTCAGCATATGTTTCCAATGTGAGTATTCTCTTCTCCTGTGACTTGCTTTGTCGCTTTCGATCAGCGTCGAGTAGCCGACGGCTTTGGATAGGTCATCATCGCCACATAGACAACTACTGATTTGCCATAGTTGTTACAAGTTGGAAGGCTCTCTTTGTTCATCAAAGAAACGAGATTATCTATTCAACACTTGAATAGGAACCAAGTTTTGACTTTCATGGAATCATAGAATGTAAGGACTATCTCGCTGTACCACAGCTAATCTTGACCGAATGGAACTGGCTCGGAGTCTTTGGTGTCGATGCTTAAGTTAGGCATTTGGTTGGCCCAAGTACGTCGTTTACGCTTATCTAAGCTATATTTGGAAATCAAAAGACGTTATTCGAGCTTTTAACCTACTTTCAATATTGTCGAGAATCTACTCTACCTTTGGCGTTGACGGGGCAGTATGAATCGAGATATGAATAGAAGGTCGTTATTCAAATGTCCCAAAAGGGTAATCAAGAAAACCCTGTTCCTGCCTTTACTATTCAACTACAGCTAGTAAAGAAGCCTAAGAAATCTTATTGACACCTCGAAAGAGTAAGTTGCCCCACTTCTCTTAAACCCAGCCAACCACAGTACACGCTGCGTTTGGCCACCAAGTTCGATTTTTGCTTAGTAAGCTTCTTAAGCTTGGCTTCTATGCCATTTCTTGTCAATAGAATTAATTCATGATGAATTCCTGTATTCTCGGATCACCTAATGTAGCTGGATATCGAGCTCACTTGCTCGCTTTTATTTGGCTATATCTACTGAAACTAAGGATATGTATGGCTGAGCCTGAAAAGGACTTTGACTAGCACCAAATTCGATCTAATCTCTATCCTAACTATTTGTGTATTGAATCCCGTTTTTGGCAAGTACCAAGTTCAGGCGTGATACAACCTATCCTTGTCATGACATCTAGAATAAGCGTCCGGGGATTACTGTCATGTATGTTCGATCTTGGGGGATCTGCCGGCTCTTTCGTTTCTAAGTTAGATCAATCTGTTGTTCTGGGTATGTAGTATGTACAACTAATCTTTATTATATTATATTAAATTATGGCTTTTTTGGCTTTCACAAGGGCTATCAGTCCTGTTTTCCTTCCATATCTTATATGCAACGCCACGACATGGTGATGGTGAATCGTTACGGTGTATTATCTATAGTTTTTGGTTTACTGCAATGATATATGCTCTTTCTAATGTTTGCAACCTTAGCCCAAACTCCGGACATTCATCACGCCAGTCTGATAATATCTCTAGCACATTGAAGACATGTCTTTGCCAGCCATCTGGCATGACGACAGGGCCTGATCTTTCTTTCAAAATCATGGCCGCTGCTAGAAGAACCGTGACACTTCTAATATATCCAACGATGATTTGGTATGTATCGTGACGTCTATGGCGTAAACTTCCGGGATTGACTTTGAGTCTTCGTATGTGCATGTCGAGACCGCGTTGAGCATATAATGGATCGAAAGCGAGCGGGATCGAGTCGGCACTCGATCGGGTGATACCGCTATCTAATAAGGCTGCAACAAATGGCCATGATATCATCTCTTCTATATCCAAGCTTGCAATCCGCAATACATACTGACATAGATGATCGACATGAGGCGACCCAGAAATGCTGAATATATGGGGTAGAGAAACTGCCCATTCGTGAGCACTCCGTTCATATGGAATTACTACATCAGCCATAGAGGCTAAGAAGACGTTTCTGTCTCCGTGGGCTGCATCTGCTAATGCGGAAATCTCGGAGCTTATCCTAGCCCCTAACCGATGGAGCGAGACATCGAGAAGATAGAACTCCCACGACATACGCTCACGAGCTGGCTGATATCCAGAGATGAAGCGACCGACATCTTGGTCGTTGGCGAAACCTTGATATTGGTGATATCCGGGAGTAGATGTATTTGAAAAGACTAGAGAGAATGCGGAATGGCTATGACTTGTCGGTGTAAAGTCAGATAACTGAAGCACATGCCGTAAATATTGCTCTGCTTTCCACACATTCCAGTATACGGTGTAGTGGATGTTCTGGTTTGTTGTGTCGTGTTCTGAGGTATGACCTCTGTCTAGGTAGGACGAGTCGGTGTTGGGTGATTGTGACGCCGTGGGCAAGTACAGATACTTAGCAGCCTCTGCCGGGTCTTTTATTACAATTTGGAATTGCTGAGTGCAGGCTAGACTCTGGACAAAGAAGCGCCAGGCAGTTTCAACATGAAAGCCATAGAGCGAATAAACGCCGAACAGAAATAGGCATTGTGCGGCAATAAGTGGCTCTGAAGTTAAAGAAACTCCTAAATGACGCTGAGCCTCAGCGAATATCCGTGGAGCTAGTGATTTTAAAGATATGTTGTATGGAATTTCGATGTCTGTATAGAAAGGCGATGCCACAGCACCAAGGGCGCAAACGATCAGAGCTAAACAAGACTCTCCGGTAAAACTTAGCGGGCTAGCTAGTATTGTGTGTAGGCGGCTGCGCATTGTAAATTCTTCTAGAACTTGACTTCTGACATTGACATAGCTAAAATAATTGTTGAGTAAGGTGTGGACTGTGTCTGGATCCAGGTTTAGAGGCTCGGATAGAGTGGCGGACGAGGAGGCTGGAGATGTGAAGGCGCTCTTGACACGTGGTATCCTTTGTGGTGTAGCTCCAGTCAAGTGGCTGATGGACATGCTGGCTTTGCCCGACACAGATGATTTATGGCTCAGGTGCATGAGTTCTGGTACTAGACGATACGGGAACGATGGGCAGTCGTATCCAAATCGGTTCCGAGCCGCAACTAACGGAGCTTCGAATATTGGCCAGCGGAATATACTTGCTAGTGACTCTGGTTCGACATAGCATCGGTCTATAGTAGATGTTGCTGCATGTCGTTCTGGTTCTGCAGACGGCTCGTGTTTGGTGGAGACTGTGGTGCGTACTGTCATCATGCCTCTCAAGCCCTCAGCAACCTGTTCGACGACTCGGGTCTTGTGTATACGGATATCATCGTCGGCTTCAGACGGCACATTAGACCTCAATTCTTTGTCGTCCTTTATCTCTTTGATTAGGCCCTCCAGCTCATCGAGACGATCCAGGATCTTCAAGCTGGCGGGGTCGAAGCTGCTTAGGTCAACAGGAGACTGGATACACTTGGCGCCGACCTTCAGACAGAACGAGCATGACGGCTTGAGATTGTCGCACTTCGTTCGGCGAGCGCGGCAGACCTGGCAGGCGCGTACGGCACGTTTCCGCTCGTAGAAGGCAGTACCCCGAGCGGCAGGACGGTTGTTCTTGCCCTTTGACGGGGTTGCCTCAGCCGGAGCTGTCGTGGCATTGATATCGGAGGCGGTGGCTGTCGATTCGCCGGAAGGCGATGCTGCCGGGGAGACAGAAATAGCGCCAGCTACAGGGGAGTTTTGCTCGTGTGGAGCTGGCCCGGTCGACATGTTGTGTCTCGTACCTGCGCAAGTGTCGTTGGTGAGACAGATAGACAGGCGGTGAATGGCCCGGCAACGGACAGAGAATAGGCAGACGATAGGCAAACGATAGGCAAAGCTGACTGAAGTGCGTCTTTGCAAAGATGAGCTGCTCGGAAAGACAAGGTCAAAAGTGAGATAGGGCTAATTATTGGTTGTGTTTAAGCTTGCAGGCAAAATGCAGAAGTGGGTGTAAGTGAAGCGGCAGGCAACTCGATATCCTTGACTAAAAAAAAGGAAATATTTTCTGGAGGGGGATGTACAGGAAGGATTGAAGCCAAAAAAAAGAAACAAGGCCCGAGTTTTGCTGTCTTGGTACGGTGAATAGTAAAAAAACTGCAGTGGTTCTACTTGTGACAAGTAATAGTACTGATAGTAGTAACACTACTATTTGTTTAGAATCTTAGAGATAGAGGTAGCTGGCAGTCGTCAAAGTAATAGATGAAAAGAAAAAAAAGAAAATGCAAAGTAATGCAAAGGACGAAAAAAGTGTTGGTATTTGTGTTCACGTAGTAAAGTACTTGTCTGGCTGGAAAAAGAGAAAACAAATAATACAGGACGAGAGAAAACGAAAACTGGAAAGAAAAATAAGCAAAAAAAAAACAGGACGTGTGTTGTTTATCCAACAAGCCGGATCCTTGGAAAAGAATGAGAAAATAAAAGGCCAGTGTTCAAACTGTCTGTCCGTAAGAAAGAAAGAAAACACTAAGCAATGGGAAGATCATATGAGGAAGGCGTAGACAGGCTGTAGAGTCGAGAGTCTAGTTTGTGATTCTAGAGACTCCGTCTATGACTCTAGAAATAGTAGACTGCGATATGGCCATGAAAAGGCAAAGGGTTGTGGGGTATATTTCTTGTATAAAGACGATGTTTAGCAAATTCGGATTTAAGGACTGGTGCTGGAAAAAAATAAAGAAAGAGAATAAGGAGCAGGTATAAAAATAGAACAGATGGTCAAACCTCAAATCTCTACTGGGTCAAGACAGCAACAGCAACTGTGGTTTTGGATGGCAAGGTAACGTCAACAAAATGGCGAAACTGTCTCAACCCGGACTGGAAGAAGAGCTGTACTTATCAGATGAAGGTTGACAGTCCAGACACTTTCTCATACGGCATTTTGTGGTAGTTTTCGAGGTCTCATAGTCTACCCGTCTTACGGAACATGTTGCATTTTGTGAGGTCTGTGTTGCCAACTTACAAACAGCACAATAAGCTAACTAGTTGGAAATAATAAAAAGGAATTAAAACCATAGTAAGACTGTACCTGTTAGTTAGGCACTCGAAAATAAGTTTTTCTGTCTTTCTGTCTTTCTGTCTTGATTTGGTTTTATTGCTGGGATTCGCTACGTGTGACGGGCTGGTTGACTGAGTGTCAGAATGATACAAAAACCACTTCGATGGCATTTCATTTCTCTCAACCTACAGATATATTGTAAACCTGCCAGTCACAGGGCCTCAGTCGACTTCCCTCCTTTATTTCTTGTTTACTCTTAACTGCCTTGTTAACCTTTACTGCCTAGACAAGACCAGCAAGAAAACGAACGATCTGATGGCTAACGACCCGAATGGTAGCGCCGTGTGTCTATTTTGAGTGGTCCTCTGTCTGGGCTGCTGGCCTTAGTGTGTTTGGCAGTCTGTGTGCCTAGTCTATAGTGTGAGTTCTTCTTTATCGGTCTAGCTTTTCTACTTTCTACTGTAGAGGGATTGGTCTCTTGCCGGCCGGGAGCCAACTAGGTCACTCGCGGCAATGACAGCGGCACCCTTGAAGAGCTACAATGTGACGCTGAGACGATTCCCAAAAGGGCCCAAACGTCCACTCTATGCTAGGATATGCTGAGATGTGCTGGGATATACTAGGATAAGCGCAAAGCCCCACCTTGATGCGACTTTACGTTCCTCCCATTTCCCGTATATTCCATATTTCCGTAATCTAGTTGGCCCTTACCTTTCATTCTTGGTTTTTTTTTAGGCACCGACTTTAGTATTTGTACATTTTAGTGATATCCTGATGTGTTGTGTACGCCTTGGGAGATGGCCTGTCAAGATTACTTTGGGAGCAGTATTCCTTCTAATAAAGTATTTATCTTGGAGCATTTAGGAGTAACAGAAGGAATAGAAAAGCAAAGCAAAGAATAAGAAGAATAAAAAATTAGGGGGTGATCTGGTAGTCCTAATACTAGCTTTTGACCCAACATCGCTCGTCCTTCAACCGGTTTGAACGTCGTCAAGATGAAAAATGTATATGGAGCTATTGTGGATTAGGTCGATGCTAGACGAACCAATAAGAAGGTTTCAGTTGCCTGGCTATGGACTTTCGGTGCCTTTTCGGCAAACTTATGCTCTCATTTGTGCCTATGAGACCTTGGGCTTTGACTTCATAATTTGAAGTGTACTATCTACAGGTTGTGGGTGAAGTTCTGTCTCTAAGCCTCCCCATGATGATTGTTAGTGCTACAATTATCGACACATAGCCATAGACTATCGTTTTAAACGTGAGTCGTCATCAGTGTTCCGAGAGGGTTTTTAGTAATTAGTTTTATATTCCTTCAACTCAAATAAAAAGAAGACTCTTCTATAATTTTAGTTCATTACCCTAATCTAACCCTAGAGTGCGTGTTATCATATACCCAAGCGTATATTATATTTATCTACACTCGCGCGACTAACTTCTCGCTCTTCCGCCAGCGTACGTATGCCACTAATAGCCCTGATACTACAGCGAGTGAGCCGGCATAATACATTGCCGGCCGGTATGCCTGAGCTCCCCCGGCTTCACCACCCGAAGCGTCAAGGATATAGCCAGCGATTGGAGATCCAAACAGATATCCTCCAAGCCACCCCATCACCATGATGCTCATAGCACTAGCCATACGGGCACTGCCAAATACGTTGCTAGTGACTGTGGGCATTGTCGAGAAGAACCCACCATTGGCTGCGCCGTTGATCACCACGAAGATGCACATGGGTCCCAGAGTAGTGGCAAAGGGCCAAATCAACAGCATGCTTACTGTTGTCAAAACTAGAGACAACAGGAGCGTGTTGAGAGCTCCAAACCGGTCGCAGAATAGCCCACACATGATCCGACCAGCAGCCGAAGATAGGTTGAAACCTGCAACTAGGCCAGCGCCTACGCTAGAGCTGTACCCCAGAGACTTTGTGTATAGAGGTAGGAAAAACGGAGGCACAAAGAGAGGAAAGCAGCCAACAGCGCTGGCAACAAACGTCACACTAAACGATGTAGACTTAAAGAGACGCCTGCGGGAAATAGTTAGCCGAGGAACTTTTCAGGAACTGCTAAGAGCTGATTAGGAATCATCAGACGCTTGTGCTGTGATTTTCTGTAGTAGGCACTCTGGGAGCTTAGGGGCTTCGAGGCATCAATCACCGCAATGCGACGCTGGACTACCAGTTTCGGTGTCGGCGTGCATATGCAGAGTACTTTTACAGATTGACGTTCATAACTTGTTTCTTATAGCCTGTCTGTCAGTCTGCTACTTGGCGCAAAAGAACACTACCGGCACATTGCTTACTCTCTCATCATATAAGGCTGACTGGATTCAACGGACTTACCATTCAACGATAGCTCCAGGAGCCTTTGGCTTAGTGCGCTCCTTGATAAAGAACGACGCAGGAATGCCAGTGGCGAGCGTGGCCAGACCTAGTGTCCGGTAAGCCCACGGAAGCCCGACATGCTGGATCAATTCATCCATACCGACACTGATAACCGCACCTCCGAAACCACCACCGGCGAAGATCAGGCCATTGGCAAATCCACGGCGCTTCGAAAAGTATTGCGGAGGCATGGCAGAGACGACCATGAATGTCAAGCTGATGCCCATGCCCATCAATGCTCCTGAGGAGACAAATAGGCCCCCGAGGCTCTTAGTTGCGAACGAACTGATGATGCTGCTGAGACCCATGCATACAACGCCTCCGATGGCACAGATGCGTGTGCCGAAGCGGTAGATTAGCCGAGCGTTGATAAATCCTGTCGCGCTAATCATGGCAGCCATCAACCCTCCGATAAACGACAGAACGGCAGCAGACGATAAGCCCTGTGAAACCAACGCCTCTTGTATAACACCCCACGAGTATGTTGTGCCGAGCGCCCACCAGAAGTTGACCGCGCATGCGCGACGATGACCCAGCCATAACCACCATCGGGGACCTCAGAGTCGGCCAGCCGGGATGCCTCCATGACTGGATCACCGCCCCCGGGCGATTGCTTGGAGTGACTGTCGGAGTTGCCTGTAGCATTGTGGCGTTGTCGGATGCTGTTCGTGCTTGTGCCAATAGGGCTTTTCTCTAAATCGAGAGTCGGTGGTTGTGCGTCCGGGGTCTGCAAAACAGAGGAGGCAGACGACGGTGACTGGAGCGGGGAGCTCTTTTCCGGATCGTAGTTGGAAACGTCCTCTCCGGCCCCGACAAGATGGAACGCAACTGGCGACGGCCTGGTCACCGTGATTGTTTCGGAAGATGCGGATGCTATCGCCATAGTCACCGGAAGCTCAAATCTATGAGTTGATGGTATGGTTAGACTAGCCAGTGAACTAAGAGGCACAAGACCACAGATAAAAAAGTTATGGATATCCGGTACACAGTAGCGGAGCAGACGATGCACACAGCTTGACGTTGAACACTATGAAGATATTGGAGGCGTAATAGTTGTGAAGTCAGTATGAATAGGTAGGTGAAAGAACAGAATCTGAGTAACGATCTTAAGAAGGGGCTCCCGTTTGCAAAGAGTGGTTTGGGGGAGAGTTATCTCATATAGGAGTGGCAATAGATAGACAAGTAACTATGGAAGAACAGTAGAAGGACAGCGAGTTTCCCGGCGCGGCATCCCGTCTCCTCTTATCAAGATATGCCAAAGGCTTTCATTATTCAAAGCGGCCTTCTCACACTATCCCACCACTTATCGGGAACACCAACATGGCCAACCAAGTTCAAGCTCAAATCCGAAATAATCGCTTGGCGGCTCAACAGACTGTAACCATGCCTTCCAGTATCTGGTTTTTTGGCTTTTTTTTCACCTCCGCGCAATAAGTAGCATGGCTTTAGCCGAGACGGAAAGCGAAGCGACTTGGATTTTATTGGTGAAGTCGGGAACAGAATACTAAGAACTAAGTTCAGCAACCTTTATTGTCCTAGCCTGGCCAGCGAATAACAAGTAGTATTTGCTGTAACATCCTTCGCTTCCTTCTCGCACGCAATATTAGTTTTTTTTTCTCTCTTTTGTTTATTTGCTACAGCTATTGTTTTGCCCACCTGGGAGACTCGACATTAGCTAAGTTGGGTCTATCTATGACTATTAGGGTTGCATTTGTTTCCCGTGGTTGTAGTATCAATAACGAACAAGATAACATAACATCCCTGATCCCGCGGAAAACCGGACCTTACTAGAATTTTAAGTGTGGCTAACCCTTACGTTTCCGGCTTGTTAGCCGAAAACGTATTACATGCCCACTTATGAAAAAGATGTTTTTGTGGGTTACTTCACAAATCTGAAGGGAGTGAAATGACGATAATAATATTGGTTTATATATGGTTGGGAGGAATGGCTGCCTCAGAACACATTAGGAATCATTGCACTACTGGGGTCGGATTGCCCTAAACGGTCCAGTAATGCTTGATTGTTTTCTTAAAGGTGTGTGCTAGTGTTGCATCGTGGAAAAGAGGTCACGTTCATCTACAACTACATATACATGCATAGATAACAGTCAGCAGCTTCAACTATTGACGAGCCCGGTAGCACAAGGCCAATAGATGATGGCCCGAGCCGAGCTCAATACGACTATGGCAAGTCAGGGTAACAAGCAAATCAGTCATTGGGTTGCGACTTATGCAAGTATTTCATGCGTTCACAATCCTTTTCTCTTATACCTGTACAAATACAGAAGATACAAAGCTGAATGAGAATGGCATGACATTGAATTTTTGCTTTGCCAAATCGAGAGTTTCTATGTGTAAATTACTGACAAGTCAAGTAAGTTACTTCTTTGGGGCCCTGTACTTCACATGGTTTAGGTTGCGATAACTTTCCTAAAGCGCGTTAAAACTGCTCAAATGACCGCCTAATTAGACAGAAAGGCTTCGGCAGTCGACCTCCGTCATGTCTTTTTTTGTGCATTTTTACACATTTTTTACAGGCGTTCATGCGCCCTTTGCAAGAGAAATGGCAAGTCAAAGCTGGCAAACCCACAGAAATCTTGGAATACTATCCTGATCTAGAGACACAGGACGCTTCTCCCGAATTATTGTCACGAGAATGACATGGCCTGGTCCAAAGAAACGGGATACATAAGGCAGTATTGTCGCTGTTGATTTTTCTTGAGGTATTCTCTCAATTTCACGACATTCTCTTCTAGTTTGATGACTCTCGGTTTCTTACACTCGTTGATCTATTCACGATGACGATTCATTATTTACTTGCAAAGGATAACACGAGCAGATTTTTGTTTTAATTTTTTATATATTCAAAGTTGTCTCTCATATATTTATATCGAGAACCTATTCATCGCCAATTTCAACTCAACAGCTGACTATTAGAAACAAAATCAAGAACGAAAACGAAAATCGCTCGCCGGAACGCCCAACCAATGCTTATGGAGAATAAAAAAGACTCGAAGAAAAAGAAAAGAAAAGAAAATGACGCTGCTCTATGACGAAAGAAATGTGAGCACGAAATTATGTAGAAAGAAGAAGGGTGATTAGAATATTCATATTGTGGGTGGGCCAACTGCTTCTCTTTACTTTGGAGCAAGACGAGTTCAAGACTTCTCAGTGGCCATCTTCTCCGAGGTAACGCCCTCGCCGTGAGAGGCGGGCTCGTCAGCAGTCGGGAACATCAGCTCGGCCTCAGCAACACCAATCCACTTAGTGCGGCAGATGACCTTGTGGCCGATGAACAGAGCCAAGAAGATGAAGACACTGAGGTAAGCAGTGAGGAAGTCAGTGGTGCTCCAGTTGATGAAGGAACGGAAACCGTTGGTCAAGATGACGACAAAAGTAAAGCCAGTTCCGATGTGTGATAGCCAAGGCTGGCCGGGGGCCTTGTAGGGCAGAGTGTCACGGCTGATGCCGCGGAACTTGAGAATCTTCTGGAACTTGACGTGGCTGATGGTGATGCAGCTCCAGGTGATCAGACCAGCAATACCGACAATGTTGAGCAGCCAGTTGAAGACGTTGGAACCGGCAGAAGACAGGTTCATGTAGGCTAGAAGACCGCAGGCGGCCGTGCAGCAGACAGAGTAGATGGGCACCTTACCCCAGCCCTCCTTGAGAAGGAAAGAGGGAGCCTGACCGTGCTTGGCGAGACCTAGCAGGATACGCGAGCCCGAGTAGACGTTGGAGTTGGCAGCCGACAGGACAGCAGTCAGCAGAACGGCGTTGATGATGTGGGGTAGCACGGGAATACCAGCCAGGTTGGCGGCGATGACCATGGGCGAAGCCGAGGCGTTGGTGGCATCGGAGTTAAGGTCCTTGTTGTCCGAGGGAACGACCAGGCCAACCATGAAGATCAGGCTCATGAACATGGAGAAGATGGCCCAGAAAGTCCACTTGACGGCGCGGGGAACGGTCTTAGCGGGGTCGGCAGTCTCGCCGGCTCCGATACCGACCAGCTCAGTGCCCTGGTAAGCGAAAGCAGCAGTGACCATGACGGACCAGAAGCCATCGAAGCGGCCAGCAGCACCGGAAACATCGACCTCGACGAAGGGGCCGGGAGTCTTCCAGTACTTGAAGCCCAGGTAACCCTGCTTGCCAACACCGCAGTCGACACAGATGGCAAAGATACACCAAGCAATGATGGTGACGACCTTGATCATGGAGAACCACATTTCAAACTCGCCGAAGACATCAACGGGCAGGAAATTGACAGCAGTGAAGATGACGAGGAAAATGGTGATGAAGATACCGATGCTGAGCGAGTCGTCCCAATATTGGATAATCATGCCGGCGGCAGTCAGTTCAAGAGCAAACGTCACAGACCACGATAGCCAGTACATCCAGCCCATGGCAAAACCGAGAGAAGGGTCAACGAAGTGCGTAGCATAGACAGCGAAGGAACCCGTGACGGGCATGTAAGCGGCCATCTCACCAAGCGAGATCATGACAGTGTAAACAAGAAAACCAACGAGACCAAAGGCGAGCAGGCAGCCGACAGGACCGCCGGTAGCAAGAGCACCACCGATACCCAGGAAGAGGCCGGTTCCGATGGTACCACCGATGGCAATGAACTGCAGGTGGAAGGCACTCATGCCCTTGGTGGGAGTGACAGTGCCGGGCGTGGCCTCGACATCGACCGTAGCACTGCTGCTAGCAGCAGATTTGTATTCTTCAGACATGACGGCAGGCAGAAGAAGAGAAGGAGGAAGAGGAAGAGTCGAGAAAGAGAGACGGTACGAGAAGGGAAGAAGAGATGGATGTATAGATGTAAGTCAAAGACCGCCACAGAGGTAAGGCAATAGGGAGGCTTTGTTCAAGATGGGAGAACAAGCTCTGCACAAGATATCTTGAAGACAGATGATCGATCGGTGGCCTAGATCCAAAAAAGACACGATGAGTGGGCACAAACAGCAAGAGCAAAGGGCAAGAAGTTGAAAGCCGGGGGCCCGGATCTTATATATGCAACCCACTTCATTTTATGTAGTTTCATTGCCACTATTTACTTATCTATGTATTTTTTTTTGCACTAGCTTATTAGTATATCCGCTTGCTTAGGTATATCAAATCCCGTTTAGATCAAGTTCGAAGTTCAGTTCGAGCGCAGCAGCCAGGGACCGCCGAGGGCCGTTCCTCATATTATTTTTCCTTTATTTTTTTATTTTCTTCCTTCCTTGTCCCTTGCTGTCAACATTACACAGGCCTCCCCCCCCTCCATTGATCAATTTAGACAGATTTGGGCGGGAAAGGTCACTAAATTTGAAAGACACTGCTAGTACGATTTGTTTATCAAGAAGAGTACCCAAGACAGTTCCAGTGGCGGGTTTCGATATATGGGCATAGGTTCCGCCGTAGTCTAGTTCTTTTCCTCGCCATTTTATCCCATACAAACCACCTACAGTCATTTCAAGATGCAGCAAAGAGTCCCCTAGAACCCATTGCTTCGTAACCTCTGGCCAAAGCTTCATTACTCTTCATCTTGTCCGCCGTTTGGTCAACCTCTTCTACTCCAACTAGCGATGACACAACAGGTTGACTGTTCGTTGGCACGCTATTAGCAATTTTTTTCTGAGCCAGTCTAGCAGGGGGGGGGGGGGGGGCATTGCTTCTTTGGGGCAAGGAGGAGCGCTAGGGAATCTCGGCGTAGGCAAATCCATCGTCTTGTTCAGCTCTGTCAATAAAAAAAAAAAATTTTATCTTTATACGGACACAGAGTGATCGGGTTTGTTGTCTCTCTTTCTCTTGTCTCGTTTTTCTAGAATAAAGTCTTTCTTTCCGAGGAGAGCCTCTGGGCACATGGTGAGCCGCCCGTATCAACTAATTCACAAAAGAACAAAGAAAAAAGACAGTGCTGACAGCCAGACTTGGCGAGTACTATTATGCTGATAATAGCGTCTAGCACGACCCTCGATCGACTTTCGCCATTCCCGTTTCAACTGACGTTAAAGGAAACTCTGCACGCTCTACCTAACTGTTTAGCTCGATGACAGCAGCAGTTTCTGGCCCGTGCTGTGTGTAAATATCCCAGAAAGCCTCACTATCGACTCGATTTCATGCTTTACTGCAACTCTCGCAACAACTAGCTTATAAGGTAGGCTAGATAGAGTAGGTTGGCATTTCTACATTCTCCTTCTGTAAATGACCTCGTAACTACGAGTTTGCTATGCCGCGTCTTGGGGCGGAAGACGCTGACCGCAAGCTGGCTATCAAACCAATAATATAAGAATGAAACCAGAACCGGGGTTGTTCCATACCCATCTCTCTTAGCAGCTATGGCTGGTCTATCTTGGTAGCCAGGTTTATTCCGTATTTTTATTTTGGCCGTGGAGTAGCTTGTTTGACTAGCCGACGGCGGCCGATATTCGACATGATACTCAGACACATATTATCTAGTGCAATAGCCAGGCGTTCACATTGCTATCTTGCAGCGGTCTTTATCTATACCCTGGTTTTAGCCGTGCGAAGCTCAAGTATAGGCTGCCACACCAATATTGGTACATGTATCTGTATAGTAAAGTTACAGTCAACCCGCGTAGTTAGCAATGGCAATTACAAGTCCAGAATCAAGATATCACGAGTAGGCGCATCATCTTATACCTCGTCTTATATTTCTATTATCGCAGCAAAGCCGAAAAGATTCCGATGGTCAACTCCGACGGTGCATGTTCTTTTGTGTTTTCTCTCTTGATTTTGTAATCTATATTCAATCTTTTTTTTGTTTGCCACTCGGCTGCTAAAGAAATTTCACCAGGCCTCACATTCTGGAATAGCCGTGACAGCGCTAGTGGCGTTGAATTTGCCTTGCTGCTACCATAACTATGGAATTCACTAAAAATCTGTAGAGCTAGTTTTTTTTCTGTCAGCTAGAAAAACAGAAGGGAGCAGAGCCTCGGAAAATAAGAAAATAAAGCAATATGTATCTATGTACATATCACCAAAGTTGACCACCAACATAAACATGGTCTCGCCGCATCCCGCCCTTCCTTTAGTCTTTGATGAACCCTTAGCCCTCCTCTTCCCAATAAAATAAAACAAGCACAAGTTCAGGCTCAGATTCGGGCTCTAGCTCAGGCATTGACCGGTAATCTGTCACCCGGGACACATACGGATATGGGTATCTTTTGTTGTCTGTTTTCACTTAATTCATGCCATCCTCTTTTCCCACATCCATCATATCGTACGGTGTTCATGTAATAGCAAGAAGCTTATTGTTTGTTATGCTTCTAGAAGCCTATCTCAGCTATTGTTAGCTATTGCACGGTGGCCAGGGCGTGCCGTCGCCTTATATGAATATATGAATATCGACACGGAAGAAAGAGAAGACAGGCACTGAAAATAGATAAAACACCAGTGATGGGAGTAATCTGGGCGGCGGCGCCATCGCCAGGCGAGAATGACTTCAGAATGCTTTGTAGCACCGGCAGGCTGTAATACATACATGTACATGTATTTGCACATATTAGACAGCTACAAGGGCAGACTTGGTAATACTAGTATAGATAGTAGTATGGGGTGAGGCCGGTTCTCTTCCGTGGTTCAGCTTATAATGGAAGAATAGCGGGTGATTGTAACTATTCTCATACTTATATACATATGTACATTGGATAGTATGTCTCTACATTGTTGTCCAGATGCAGGTTAAGGGTAGCAAAACACGTAAATACATATTACTGCATACGGCTATACAAAGGGTCAAAGTGCTCGGTCACAGACTTTTGTTGAGGCATCGTGGATTTTTATAGGCATGCAGCAGAATTTTCCTTGTCTTGGCTTTCTATAATTACTATGATTTGTTCCACACAAAGATATGTCTTGGCGTAGGGTTTACGGACCTTGCTTGCTCTTAGTTCCTATAAAGCAACTTAACCAAGCCACAATACGAACCGTAGATATCGAGTCTAGGCTAGCCCTGACTCTTATAGGCGCTTCTTCGGTGCTATGTACATGTAAATGTACATGTACATGGCGGCTGTTTTCCCAATCAGTTAACTATTAGTTACATTATACTATGTTATCATAAAAAGAATACTTGTAATTCCATATAAACTGCACCGGCACCGTTTTCTTTCATTTTCGTCTCGGCTATTCTACAGCTTGGAGCATATCTTCTTCTCTCGAATTCTCATGAAATCCCCAATAAAGCCTTTCATCTTAAGAGAATAATAGACTCTAGTTTTTCCTCCATTCAGACTATGCAAGGGGCTACAACGTGGATTTTCTCCTTTTTTTTGTTAGCTTTCTAGAAGGCCGGAATCATCACCGTTAACGGCTCCTACACCGGATCATATCGCTGTGGATGAACCTCACGCCTATATTAATTCCTTCAAGGCACAATATAACCGGGAAATCGCGGGTAGCACACTTATAAAGAGGGAATGCCACTATAGAAAGTATAGGAAAAAATATGCATTAATACATATATACAGATGCATATTAGTACGACTATATACCAGGGGAGCAGAATAGGGACTAGCAGATATCGAGCAAGAAGGCCGGAATTATGAGAAAACCCATAGGAATAAGCCTTTTTTTCTTGTCATCCAAAGTCAGGATCGGCTGTTAGCCAACTTTGCAAGCATCATCACTCAAAGAATAAGGAAGCCTTCAAGGAAGCATCCAGGGATATAACCCTACCAAAGGCCGGTACTCATGCCACGCGGCTTAACCAATCACAGCTGCCCTGACATGGGCCTCAAGGGCTGGCAAACGTACAAGTTATGGCATTTGATGAGCCAACCGGTTGTCTTTACAGCGTTGCTAGTGGCCAGACGAGACCGGATGGATCATTTTGTCTAGATCGCTTGTCTATCATCATCAGAGCCATCGATCACCGCCCAATCATTGCCATCACCCGTACTACGATCATACATATCTAGTCGTAGCATTGGATGGACCCTGGAGCTAAAGACGCTCGGTCTTACTCTTGCTGTACATATGTACATGTAAGGATGTCCCAGTGATACCAGCTAATGCTGCTGCTGTCGCGGATGTGGCTTAATATTAGCAGGTTACAACCAACTTTGGAGGCTGTTCGTTGCAAGTCTCGAGCCGCCTGTCAAATATGTCGTGATGCATCTTGTCAACAGGGGGACAAGCTTTGTTTCTCCTTGTCATTTTCGTCGGGCAAGAAAAATCAAGCGAAGATAGGCCTATAACTAGACCATGACCGGGAAGCCCACGTAAAAACAAACTACACCATAATACTGGCGATCTCTTTACCATCAACAGGAAATGCTTGCTATATATGTAGAGCAGCTCGAACGAAAGCCGAGACCGCGTAATGCCATGGTGCCTGGCCAGTCCCCGTCTTTTATTGTATTTTCTTCGTGCTGGGTAAAGTAGATTGACTGGCTGTATCCTCGACTAGGGCTCTTTTTATTATTATCTTCTTTTACCACTAGTAGTACCTTTCTAACCCGAAGCGAAAGACGAGATGACAGGGCGGCGATGGTTCTCCGGGTGTTAGAAAAAGGTAATGAATATGTATACATAAACATGTTTTGAATTTCAGAGATCTCTTCTACTTACTGTAGATATTGTCACTTCGTATATGCACCAACGCTTTGTTGTAATGTAGTTATATACATGTAAAAGTAGAGTACGTCTGTCGATCAAGATCTCTTTACATTCTAATAGTTGTGTGTCTTTCTCTGTCTCCATCTCGCACTTAATAATTGACCTACTAATAAAAAGAGCGAACTTGCCGTCGTCCGCTCCTGCACCACTAACGGTTAGACTCTGAACTCTGACTAAGTGGCTAGTCATGGTTAGTTACAACTGCATTAGTAGCCAGCCTACAGATATCAAGACGTTAGTCTACTTCTTAGTGACGCACCTTAATCTCCCTGCCTATCTAAACAACTACTGACTGTGAACCTTTATTTGTTTTCTTTTTCTTTTTCTTTTATCTTTTGTCTTTGATTTGCCTTTTCTTGGGAAAACCGCCTAGACTTTTGCTTGGTTTTACTTGGTCCGTCCGTCCATTGTCCACCGCGCAAATCATGCTCCGTGCCCATTTCGGTTTCATGCAAGCTTTGCTGCTATTTGAGTTTCTGATCGCCTGCTCCGCGACTTCTTTTTTTTCTAAGTTGTTTCTATCTGCCTTCATAGATTAGAGCTTTGTTGCCTTACTTACAAGCTCTGCAAGTCATGTTGGTTTTTTCTTCTCTCATCAGTCGATTCCACTGCTCACTGGCCTTAACAAAAAGAACCACCACGGTTATAACGCTTCAATGGAATGATGAGCTTATGGTTGAACAGCATCGCGCTCTCTTGAAATTTGGTGCACGCCCTGTGACATGTCATTGTAACTCTACCTACTGATACTATATACATGTCTGTAAACATGTTACTGCATATAGAAATCTAGCCAGCCCAAAGGACCTCTTGCATGCCTTCTCATCTTTGGCTTCATCGTCACATAAAGCCCGTGGTTAGAACTTGTAATCCTCTGCCCGCAGAAGGGGCGAAAACCCGGGGTGAATATGTCGGTTCTCCACGCCAAAATACATCATCTGGGGAGTCAAAATCACTTTAGCACGGGAGCGGCGACGGCGGCCGTCTGGAGAAGAATAAAACCAGGACAAAACACAGCCGGTTACTCCATGAAGCGTAATAGCACGCGTGATTTAAAGAAGAACAGGACCGGTTGCGTCAACCAGATGCTCCCCAAGATTCGGGTCTCGTGTTTAAATCGCTCGTGTCTCCCCTCTCTTGGATATGCCAATACATATCTGTATATGGATACCGACCGGGTTGCCATATCGTGGCTTGTTCTTTGTGTGGGGTTTGCCGTCGGGCTGTTCATTCATCACGCCCTGCTTGTCCCAGCCGGCGGCGCTTATATTGGCTGTCATGTCACGATGACAAGCCTGCTTTGGAGAGCTTATCGCCTTGCTTGGTCAGGCAATGGATTAGCAAGATCAATTAGAGGGAAGCACTAGGTCAGCATGGTTTACAAATCGGCCTGTGGGAGACAAACTTGTCTTGTCAGCCTAATTGTAATTGTGTTTGGGGGAGCGTGGGTTATGATACTGTTGGTACAACTACCAACAAGGTCGCTACCGCCGGTCCTTTCGGCCGACCATCTATGTAAAACCGAGGGCAAGGCCACTCAAAAGCAGCATAAAAGTCTTGTCAAGGCAGACAGACCAGTTATCTGAGAAAGACATAACTAGTCATTACAATTAATATTCCATATAGTATACTGTAATCTAAGGTATCTCGAACATACAGAAGCCATTGAGTGTGTCTAAGCGGAGGACTTTAAATATCTGTCCGGTATCCAATCCGGCGTCGTATGATCTTAGTGATTTAGGTAGACGTTAAATATAATCAAATCAAATCAAATCATGTAATCTAAGGTAGGAAATCTCATATCTAGATAGCCAAGAGAGTCAATTTAGCCCACTATATTGTCTGAAACAACACTCTAGAATGCCAAATTTTGGTTATATTATTCATAGGCTGCCTGCACATAGTATATATACTGTTTCACTCTTTTCATTTGACTGTAAGTTGTATATTATGTTTGTGGTAAACAGGGATTATCTTGACATGCAAACCCTATATTTACTGCATATATGTGTATTACATGATGTATGACTACCTACCTGGCTGAATGATAACGCACTCTATGGAAAACAACACTCATTTTTATAAGATACGTAATTATGTGTTCATGCATTACATTTATGCAATTCCAACTTAGTACGTACATAACTTTGCTTTTGGCTGAAAATTGCGGCATTACGGCAGAATGTGATACGTCAAACTACTATCACAATTTGGTCTGCCTCTGGCTTTGTCTGGCTTTGATTCTGCTCCTTCATGCAATGCTGATAGATAAGTTAGTCTCGCGCAGCTCCTATATGTAAGGAAACCAACCAACACACATTATACAGGCGTTTAATCTCATGTCTATTGGCTGTCCTGTCCTGCTTTACAGGCCAAAAAAAATGTATGCATGTGTTAGTACGACCGTTATATGTAATCAAATGGCCGGCTCCCACATGGCATGTTTTAGAGACCATGGTACTACAACTGGATGTAGTACGCTGAACCGTAGATATACATTGTACTTCTATATGAACATCAGGCATATATGCTTGAGTAAGACCGTCTGTTTGCCAGGCTTTATATTAATGATACAAAGAACCGTTCTTATAACAACTCTAGATGCCATTTCCAAGCGATACAGACGACATCTATTCGATATTGAAAAGAAAAAAACCCGATAACTTACTCCTACACTACCTACTAAATCGACCTGAGATCTTCTTTGACACCATGGCAGAGAATGCTAGAGCTCAACGCCTCCAGAAGTTTTTTCGAGCTTGCATCAAGGCACCCGAGATCCCTCTACCAAAAAAGATGCGAGCATGTTTCTTGAGGCTATTCGAGCCAATGAAACCGCGAGTCTTGCCCTTGGATTTATCTTGGGAAGCCCTGCAGGTCTCTCTGCCCTAACGAGTTCCATCAAGAAAGACTTGACTCCCCACGGCGTCGTGGAGCCGCTCGAAACCATTGCCTTCTTATGCAGCTCTGGGACGGAAAACATCGACGATATCATCCTCAATGAGGTTTTGAAGGCCGTAGTCTCACCGCCAATCTTTTGGGATATTGTTCTACTGGCATGCCTGCGGGGTGATCTGCCGACCGGAAGCGTATATCATCTGGCGTGCTTTATTCAAGCTCTTCTGGACGTTGAAGCTCTTGATACGGTTGATATCCCTGCAGATGCTGCCAAGTTCCTAGAAGCACCTTCCGTGATGACTTCGCCGGACCATCGTCTGCCACCAATCTTGAGCCGCATCAAGAAGATGATCGATAGTGCACAAAGACTTACCTCAAGATATTGTCCCAAGTTCTTCGGCAACCGCCACGACAACGATTTTGAGAACATCGAAGATATATCGATTTACCCAACAAACGACGAACTTCGGAGCACCAAACAACCGTATTTTCTCTCGCGTGACGAGGTTTTCAGCGTCGATCATTCCGTAAGATCTACCGTCCATCGAGACAATCAGTTCCGATTGCTTAGGGAAGACATGATGGGAGAGGTACGAGAAAGCCTCAAGGGTGTTCTTGACAAGAACGCAGGTGCCAAACATCGTACCGGCTTGGTACTTTCCGGGCTCACTTGTGCCGCCTTTACGTGGGGGGGCGCAAAGAGACTATACGGGCACTGTCCTACTTTTGCATTGTCAGTACGGCTTACAGCATTTGCGTAGCCTGAAGACTGAAGAGAAACGCAAAAGGTTTTTGAAAGAGAACAAATCCTTCCTCAAATTTGGGTCCATTGGCGTTCTCCTTCGAGGAGATAAGATCGTTTGCTTTGTTGTCATAGAGCGAGATGAAACGTTGCTTAGTCAAGATGACCCTTTAGTCTCAGTTGGATTCCCCGATTCGCACTCATTCAGAAAAGCACTTGAGGCTTTCATGGTCTCGCCGGCCGGTGATTTGAGGCTTATGCTAGTAGACGTTGCCATGTTCGCATATGAGCCTCTGTTGAGAGAGCTTCAACATCTGAAGTACAACAAGTTGCACGAAACTCTGTCAACGACATACTCCGAAATGGAGGATATTAGCTACGAAGGCCATGCTTTCACCGACGCATTTCCTACCCGTGAAATACCGCCATTTCTGCTTAGCGGGGACGGTAGAGATGTGATCGTACTAGACGAATCTCAGCGTGAGGCTCTCATGTCTGGTATTGAGGACCGAGTATCGATCATTCAAGGCCCGCCAGGTGAGTTTCGGATTTTGCATTTGCTATCACAGCCAGGATCTAATCAATGACATAGGTACTGGAAAATCATTCACTGGGGCACTGGTTGTCAAGGAGCTTGTAGAATTAGGCCAAAAGGTGCTTGTTATCACCTTTACAAACCATGCTGTGGATCAGTTCATCGAAGATGTTACCAAAACCGGTGTTGCCAGAAGCAAGGTTGTTCGTCTTGGGTCACAGGTAAACCAGAAAAATGATGATCTATGCCTCAGGAAGAAGTCTGTCGGCAGAATATCTTACAATGTCTATCATATCATTGATGGCTATCGTTTAAATTCCGCCAAGGCAACCCAGAAACTCCAAGCTTGGCACTTAAAAAACATAGGGCCCCAAATCACAACAAAGCGACTCGAGGGGGTTATGGACATTCTTGAGTTTCTAGATTCTCCTATTCCGTTTCACGATGCATTCAATTTCGACATATCTCCGGATGATGATGGCTTCGAGTTGGCTTCCGATACGACTAAAGACCCCCATTATCTTCTTAAACGATGGATAAACGGTCATGATGCAGGGGTTTTAAAGCACTGGGTCATTCAAGACTACACTCAATGTGTTTGGGACATCAAACAAGAGGAACGTTCACGCCTGTACCATTCGTGGGAAAGAATGTGCTTCACGGAAACACTAGACGCAGCCCAGGACTTGGATGAATCGTATCGGACAGCACATGAAAGTAAAACCCACCTTTACGATCATAAATACGAAGCAACCTTGGAGACGCTCCAAGTCGTGGCATGCACGACAAATGGCGCAGCCCGATATTCAAAACTAATAGCCATGATGCAGCCAACCGTTCTTGTCGTGGAAGAAGCTGGCGAGATTCTAGAGAGCCATGTACTGACAGCACTTGGCAAGTCTATCGAACACTTGGTCTTGATTGGGGACCATAAACAGCTACGTCCGAAGGTCAACAACTATCGTCTTACTGTCGAAAAGGGAGAAGGATACGACTTCAACATGAGCCTGTTTGAGCGTCTCATCTATGATGGCCACCCTCACACCCGACTGACCCAGCAGCATCGTATGCATCCGAGCATTTCCAAGTTTCCGCGTCTGTTGACGTACCCCGATCTCATAGATGGTCCCAGGACATCTGCTCGAGAGCCGTTACTCGGGCTTCGAGATCGCGTGATCTGGATATCTCATTCGAAGCCTGAGACTGGCATCAAGGCCAACTCTTTCGAGCAATTTGACTCACACACCGCCAGTAAAGAGAACAAATGGGAGGCCCAGATGACAGTGAGCATCTTAGAGCATATCTACAAACAAGGTTATACGAATGAGGATATTGTCATCCTGACGCCATACTTGGGACAGCTGCGTGCCATAGAACGACTCATGAGCGGGAAACATGCGGTACAGCTGACGGAATCCGATCGAAATGATCTTATCAAGCAAGGGGTTTTTGTCCCCCCTTCTCATAAAGCATTGGAGGAGGAGAAAAAGGGAGTTCGGATCTCGACAATTGGTAAGTTGCTTTTAGATATGTATATCCTCATTTCACACACAGCCAGCTGCTAATGTAACTTTATAGACAACTACCAAGGCGAGGAAAGTAAGATTGTCATTGTATCGATGACAAGATGCAACAGCAATGGAAACATTGGCTTCATGAGATCGCCTGAGCGCCTTAACGTCTTAATTACCAGAGCTCGTGATTGCCTGATCATGCTTGGCAATAAGGATACTTTTTTGGCTGCCAGAAGCGGACAGAGTACATGGAAGCCATTCTTTGACATTGCTGGAGAGCATGGCCATATCTACGATGGTCTACCGACCAAGTGTGAACGTCATCCTGGTCATGAAGCTCTTCTATGCAAACCAGCCGATTTCCAAGCTCTAGCACCCGAGGGAGGCTGCTGCGAACCTTGGTAAGTTGCACCACCCATAGTCTTGGCCCGATAACGACCACAACAGCGCATTAACTTATACCATATGAATAGCAATGAGCCAATGAGAGCTTGCAGCCATAGATGCGAACGGAAATGTCATATAATCGAAGACACTGATCACATGTCCTGCACAGCCTTGGTCCAGGAAGTGTGTTCTCGGTCTCACACATACAAGGTTGAATGTCGAAATCGGACAAAACAGTGCAAGGAATGCGTGGAAGAAGAAAGGATACGGGCTGCTGTCGTGCGACGCAACTGGGAAATGGAAATGCAAGCGCAAGAAAGACGCAATAAGCGTAAAGAAGAGCTTTTACGTATCAAAGAGGAAATCGCCTTGCGAGAACGCCGCGAATACCTCGAAGCACAAGATCAACAGCAGGTCCTGGATATCGAGAATGCCGCAAAAAAGCTTGAACAGATGAGCCTACAAAGCGACAACAAGAAACGGCACAAAGAGCAAAAAGTAGCGGCCACGAAAAAGGCAAAGGCCGATCCCGCCACAAGCCAATCTCGTGATCTGGTCGCTAGCCCTTCGAAAGAGGAATGGGAAGCGTGGAAGAGTTCAGAAGGTGCTCAGTCTGACCCGATTGACAAATTGATGGGTTTGATTGGTCTGGAGGAAATCAAGCAAACTTTCCTCCAAGTCAAGTCCAAGGTTGACACGGCTATTCTTCAAGAAATATCGCCTTCGAATGAGCGATACAGCTGTGCCATGCTTGGCAACCCTGGAACTGGCAAGTCATCTAACTACTTCTCCATGACCACAAACGAGTACTAACAAATGCAGGCAAAACGACTGTCGCGCGGATCTACGCCTCAATGCTTTGTGAGCTAGGCGTGATTACAGGCAGTACTTTTCATGAGACAACTGGAGCCAAACTCGCTTGCCTCAGCTCCTTGCAGTGTGACAAGTTGATTGATGATATCCTATCTACAGGCGGTGGTGTCCTGTTCATCGACGAGGCTTATCAACTAACATCAAGCCATGGCGGCAACGGCGCCACCGTCCTGGATCTGCTGCTAACGGCGATCGAGAACCACAGAGACCAACTAGTTTGTATCGTTGCTGGCTACAAGCGCGAGATGGAGTCCTTTTTTGAGCATAATCCAGGCCTACCATCACGATTCCCGTTCACGATGAACTTCGCTGATTACACCGACCTCGAGTTGACCGCAATTCTTCAACAAGCTATCCGACAAAAATGGTCCGGCCGTATGCATTGTGAGGGAGGCTCAGATGGCCTCTACCTACGTATCACGGCTAAGCGTGTTGGTTACTCACGAGGCTCTCCAGGCTTTGGAAATGCCCGCGATGTCCAGAATATGCTATCTCAGATATATGGTCGTCAGGCCTCGCGTCTTCAGAAATTGAAGAGAGCAGCTTTCAAAGACAAAAAGCTTCCTAAGCCTAATATATTCGAATTGACCAAGGAAGACTTCATCGGCCCAGAGCCATCAACGGTTCTCAAAGATTGCAAAGCATGGTCCGATTTGCAAGAGATGGTTGGCCTAAGTAGCGTCAAGACTGCTGTTCAAAATCTCGTCGAAACAGTACAGGAGAACTATCACCGCGAACTCCAAGAAAAGCCAGCTATCCAGCTATTGCTGAACAGAGTGTTCCTTGGAAACCCAGGTACTGGAAAAACAACTATCGCCAAGATTTATGGACAGATACTCGCGGATGTAGGATTACTGTCAAAGGGCGAAGGCAAGTAGTTGTCCATACAATATTGTCCATAAGCTTGTGACGAGTGATCGACTAACACTTTTCTTTTCAATAGTTGTGGTCAAGAACGTGTCGGATTTCATCGGTGCTCATATTGGTCAATCCGAGGAGAAGACCAAGAGTATCCTGGCCGCAGCTAAAGGCAAGGTTCTAGTGATTGACGAGGCCTATGGCTTTTGGTCTGGGGACAATCGTTCGGATAGCTTTCGTGTCGGCGCTATCGACACCATTGTCGCTGAGGTCCAGAATGTTCCGGGAGAGGACCGAGCTATTCTCCTTCTCGGCTACAGAGATAAAATGGAAGAATTGCTCGAGAATGCCAATCCTGGTTTGGCCAGACGCTTTCCCCTGTCTAGTGCATTCCAGTTCGACGACTACACTTCGTCTGAGTTAGGCATTATTCTCGATGCAAAACTGAAAAATACTGGCTTCTCTATGCCTGATCCGGTTCGTTCTGTTGCCTTAGAATGCTTAGAGATTGCTCGTGTCAAACCAAACTTCGGAAATGCTGGCGAGGTCGACATACTGCTAAGTCGAGCTCAAGAATCGATCAAGGGCAGAATTACACGCAACGAAATTCCACGCGGACACAGCATCTTCTGTGAGAAGGACGTCGATCCTGACTTTGATCGTGCTACAAGATCTGATAAGGATATTGGGGCTCTCTTTGCCAAAAGCATTGCTGTGGATGAGGTCGTGGCACAGCTTCGCCATCTTCAGGTGACAGCTCGATCTCTAAAGCTCCTTCGTCAAGATGTTCGCAAGAACATTCCTTTCAACTTTGTGTTCCGAGGCCCGCCCGGTACGGGAAAAACGACCTGTGCACATCATATGGGTCAGTTGTTCTATGACATGGGGCTTTTAGCCTCCAATGAGGTCATGGAAGTCAGTACCAGCGAGATAATAGGCCAGTATGTAGGGCAAACCGGCCCGCTTGTCCGCAAAGTGATGGACAAGGCTCTAGGTCGGGTTCTCTTCATTGATGAGGCTTATCGGCTTGGATATGGTGGTCATTTCTGCACTGAAGCCGTCGCTGAAATCGTTGACTGTATGACAAAAGAAAGGTACCACAACAAGCTCGTCATTGTATTAGCGGGTTATACCAAGGATATGGACGATCTGCTAAAGGTCAACCAAGGACTAAGTTCTCGATTCACTGAGAACATAGATTTCCGAGCGTTCAAGGAAGACGAATGCTTCACGTTGTTGAAGCAACTGTTACGTACCGAGAGCAATGTTTACAGCAAGGCCGATATTACAGTCGATGTTTCGGTGCTTGACCAACAATATCTATCTACCGAGGCAGTCAAGATTTTCAGACGACTTATCGCAGTAAATGCTTGGGCCAATGCTCGAGATGTAGGGACCATTTCCAAAAACATCATGAAAGATGTCCTGAAGGACAAGTCTGGTATCACCAACAAGAAACTTGTCGTTCGGAAAGAATCCATCATTGGCTGCATTCATGCCTTCTGGGCCAGCTCTGTGGAAAAAGCATCAAATGGCAAAGTGGTAACGTTACCTCGCCTAATATCGCCAAATTTGCCTACCACAGCATCAGATAGCAACCAAGCAAGCGGTCCTCCTCCACCTTCTTCTGTCAGCAGTAATGATTACGATTATAATCTGAAAACGCCAACTTCAGATCCTGAGTCCGAGCCTCAGAGTCCCTCTCTGGGCCCTACGGACCAAACGCCTACTTCGGGAAAAGTGAATCATGCAGTACGGGATGAAGGCGTCTCGGATGATGTCTGGGAGCAGCTACAGCGCGATATTGATGCACAGGATCAGAAAGATGAGGAACTTCAAGTTCTCAAGGCTGCAGAGAGCAATATCTCGGCATCAGATCCGGATTACGACGCTATAGTGGACAAGTTGATAGAGGCCGAAGAAGAAAAGGCCAAGAGGGCAAGTATGCAAGAAAAGCTAAAGAAATCAGGCCGTTGCCCGATGGGCTATGATTGGATTGAACAAGCTGGCGGTTATAGATGTGCTGGTGGTTCGCATTGGGTTACTAGTATTGAGATGGCTGGTGATCATTAAGCAAGTTGGTATTTTTTTTTTCATTTGTATTTTTGTTACGATTGCATTTTCTCATCTAAGCGTTCATAGTTTATTACAATTTCTTAATATTTTGATTTATTAGTTAGTCCCACTTTTCATTCTAAATACATTGAAGTATTTACTTACTTGTTTATTAATCGTGATACACTTCTAGAAGGTCCGGCGAGCTTTCTACATATCTGTATGTGCGCAACTAGTGACACGTGATGTGGTTGAATAACCCTAACAAGTATGTTATGTGTTACAACTAAATTCAATCGTACAGAGAAAAAATTGATCTTGGTTTGTACATAGAACATTTATAATGTATGGAATTAGACCATCAAATATTGTCATTAGAATTCCTTACACATTCATATGTATAGTAAAATATGTATGTATATGGATACAAAACAAATACTGGCCTAGAATATTGTGGGGCGTTGCACGAGTAAATCAAAATATTCATTACGATTCTTCAAGATCGACCACCTGGACCGATTCATCAAGCCGTATTTACAGATGTCTACTGTCGATATCAAATAATGGAAATGGATTGTCTCGTCAAAAAGTTATTTTACAGGTGACGAGATGTAAGTCCGATCATTGCGATCCTTCTCAATTGCCCTTAGGCATAGAAGCACCGCACCCAAGATCAGGCTTTAATAAAAATTTTAGTCTCCTTTTTCAACTCTCGAGATCAATGGTCGTGGAGATATTCCCATTCGCATGAGATACCGTCTCGCATCAAAATGTTAGAGAAGCATTCGAAAGTGGTTATTTGCGTTGTTCATAATGAAGAAAAGAAGAAAGGAAAAGAAATCACAAATTGACCGCGGTTTCGCGACGGTTTTGTTAACAGTCGTTCAGGATTAGTGGATACCAAAGATCTTCTTGCCTGAGGCACAGATATTATTCCTTGAAGGAGCCGATAAGATATTCAGGGTTGACAAGAAACTAGGGTTGCCATGAACCGCGGAAAGACATGCATGCATACTTGAACGAATATTGAGCTTTTACGTTCTTATAGCATCTTGCACCTAAGCTAGCATATAGAAAATGAACACAACAAGCTATCACCGACTACTCGTAGTCACGCCATTCCAAAAACGCGGGCTAAGCTCTTGCATCCATCCAAGCACTACTATCCTTGATAGACTTCTATTCAACAGAGCTACACTGTGTAGGAGCTATAATGGCTTAGCTCTATCAATACCTCGACATGACTTCAACACAGGGCATGCGCTAGCTAAGAGCATGTCAGTAACTACGCAAAGAGCATTTCATGCCTCTGCTATTCGCAGCCAGAACCATCACTTCGATACACTGAAGATTGTACAACGACTTCAGAGCGAAGGGTTCACCGAAGAACAGTCGGTTGCGATGATGCGAGTGCTGAACGATGTCATATCTGAAGGGTTAGTCGCACCTGAACAAAAACACGAACTTAACAAGACAGAAACACTAACTGCTACACCCTCTAGTATCGAAAATGTGACTCGCACTATGGTACTCCGAGATGATGCTGCTAAGGCTACGTATACTCAGAAGTTCGATTTGCCAAGCTCCGCTCCGAGCTTCTAGCAGCCACATCGACTGAAGCTGATGCCACACGGTCATCACATGAAAGGTTGACAAACGATATTGCTAAGCTCGGAAGTCGACTCAAGGATGATGTCGGCCGTACTCAGGCCAGTGTGCGATTGGATCTTAATCTCGAGAAGGGTCGCACGCGAGAAGAAGCTGTCATACAAGAGCTCAAGATTAAAGAGACCGAGGCCAAAATCGAACAGGAGGTGGCTAGTTTGCTGGAGAAGCTGGAGCAGGTCAAATTTCAAACATTACAGTGGTTGATAGGCGTGTGTACCGGTTTTGCGGCTTTGATGCTGGGTGCCTGGAGATTATTGATGTGAGGTCGGTACCAACCGAGCCTGGTATAGCATAATTATCTTGGCAATGGCCCGGTGGTGCTTATAACTTAAATGTTGCGATGAAATTCAATGGAGGGTTATATTATTCCATCAAGAAGCAATGGGTGTGAACATAGAACATAGGACACCCTTTGCGTTCTAGACTAGGCCTTATTCAGTCATGTTCATTGGGCCCTTCTCTAATTACGCCAAGACTGAGATGTCATCAGAATCTTGACATTTTGTCGAACAGTGTTTGATGAGGCTTGTGTGCTTGAGGTATTCATAGAAGGCTCGGTCAAGATTGTGTTTCACTTTCCCAGAAAGTCATGCCACTTTACCGCGGTCAGACTTATATCTCAGTGCTGACAACTTACAGTATATCAACTTTAATATTAGCTATAGAGCATGCGACTTACCAAGCCGGATATCAAGCCGGATATCAGTTAATCGTGGCCCAAGTGCTTCAAACAATGGGTTATCGTATGTCCATCTTGATTCTGATCAAGAAAGTATCATGTATTATATAGACCATGATATGGTATCCCATCCCTGATGAATATTAGCTTTCGTCATCAATGAGTATACACATATGTACAAATACGAATGAAGTATAAGTTACTTTCTAGGTTCAATTAGGCTCCAAAGGTGTAACACTTTCTTTATAGGATTGAGTCTAATTCATCAACATATCTATCTCACATACGTTAGTCAGCCTCATTATTCATAGGACGGCGCGATAGTAGGGTTTAGACCCTAGTATATGAAGACGTGGAGTCGAGACAAATATGTATACCTTGACAATATGTGAATATAAATATTTCCATCTCGTTCACAACTCCAATTACATGTATCGGCATATTATGACCATATATGAAAAAAAGCTTGCCACATTAAAAGATATATACTCTTTAGATTCTATCGTATATAGACTTGAATTGACAGAGTATACTGTGCTTCAATTAGACTTCAAAAATGAGAAGGTAACATGGGTATAGGACAACTCCAAACAACATGAAACGTTTCGCCTGAAGAAACTGCTACCATACATATATGGCCACCCTAGTTTGTAGGAGAATTAAACTATTCATGGGAAGAAAGAAAAAAGTTCAATGTGAATGTGTAAAGTAGTTTCATTTTGCTGTCTACATATACATTATGTATAGCCACGTTCACGGAAGAAACAATACCGAGGTTGCGTACAATGTTCATTTTTTTTTTTTTTTAATTCATTAATCTTATGGATCAATGTTCATATACATATGTGTGCAGTTCTTCTATGGCGATCCATGTCTGTATCGTCAATGACATATGTAACTGCATACACCACATTTGATGTTCTTTGTCATCAGAGCCGGAGCCATACCGACTAGATCTGCATATGGTGACGAATGCTACGAAACATCTCGCATAACTACAGATAGTCAGAGGTGTGATAACATAGCCATTATCTTGACATGTCATGGACATCGGAAAATATCCTCCTAGTCCCCTTTAGTTTTGTAGTCAAAAACTATAGTATGATCCAGCATCAATGAATTTCCAGAAAATGCAATCATTCGATTATTCCCATCGTGCCTCAATTCAATGATTCGGATAGGTAGAGATCCGGAGCACGCCTGGTCTAGTTTAGGTTGAAAAAAAAAGAACCCCTCGAGGTAATAAAACAACGTAGCCCCGAGAGTCGAGGCATGTGCTAGAAGAGTTATTGCAGAATCTGTGAGACACAGTAGTCGGATATCTACTTAGCCAGAAGATCGCCCAGGTGAAACTACCACAGACGAGGGACACCAAGCAAGACACCGCGGTTTAGCACCCTAGAAACATCTTCATAGCTCTATAGCTCCATAAGATTAATGTATTAAAAAAAAAAGCACCCTAGAAACTTGAGGATTACTAAGATATGGGGACTGTGAGTGTGGCATACAATAGAGCAAGACTTGAAGGGGCCAGTTGACCACTACAAATGCATTATCCGGCCAACATCATGAAGTTTTTTCATTGGACACAGTTGTAATACGGAATCTCTTGTAGCCAAAATTAAATTAAGCTATGCAAGATAACGACCGAAGAAGACACAAGACACATACGACCCTATGTAGAAAAGGAAACCTCCAAGAAGAAATGGTGTGATATACCCAAAGAGGTGACCAAAAGTGTTTCTTCCTACATGTAGGCTTCCTAGCAGTTTGATGCTTACGGAACAGGGGCTATTTCTGTAACTAAGCTTCTTGGCCCTGTCATGTTAGCGTGAAAATAGATGTCCATCCACTCTATTATGGAAAAAGCACCTGAGCTACGAAGCAACAATCGTCAAAGCGAATGAATCGAATGGACGCTGGATGGGGTCGTTGTAACGCTAATTGGCTGATGCCCTAACCCTGCCGCAAACAAGGTACAGATGATATCAATATTGTGACAATGAGTAAGCATCGTGATCAACACTAGAGTAGTCGTCAAGAAAAAGCAGACGGACTATCCGTAAAAGTACAGCTAATTCATCATAGTCCCGATACAGCGGCTAGCATCGATGTGATGGGAAATGTTGAAGGACTTGACAATAGCGATGGGATCGACCTCATTGGCTAGATTCCAGCTCCTCCTTGTAGTGCAGACCACAGACTAGCGCTGATTGGCTGCTGACCACTAGCATCGGCGGCTAAGTGCTTGACACCAGCATCTTGGCACCACACGATGATGGCTTAGGACATGCATGACGAGGCCATTCGAAGAGTTCCTGATCGATAGTT
This sequence comes from Davidsoniella neocaledoniae, assembly GCA_009806295.1. NCBI lineage: Eukaryota > Fungi > Ascomycota > Sordariomycetes > Microascales > Ceratocystidaceae > Davidsoniella > Davidsoniella neocaledoniae. Next base: position 8,145 of record RHDR01000016.1, on the reverse strand, counting down.
GAGCTGCAGGTAGACCGAAGACTGAAGACTTACTGATAGACAAAACAGGCAGAAAGACGGAAAACAGAGGCCTGTCTACTGCAAAACAGGCCGGATGAGGGGAGCATAGAGAGAAATAGAAAGAGAGCAGGGGCCTCAGCGTAAGAGGAAACGACCGTTCAAACACAGTTTAATAGAAGACCTGGGCGGCGTTACATTGAAAACGAAAGTGTTGAACAAAATGGCAGCCAGACGGAGATGTAGCCGGAAACACAATTAAAAAAAGAAAAAGAAAAAAGAACAAGGGAAGCATTGACTGAGATGTCAGAAGTCTACACTCAAACAACACCTTAGTCAGTTATATTTCATACCAATAAATCATACAAATAAATGTGTAGCCGCCCGCTCAGCTGGATTTTCTTGGCTTTGGGGCTTCTTCTTCTTCCCTCTTCTCCTCTTTCTTTCTTTCTACTTTCTCTTCTTCCTATCTTTCTTCATTCCTTTCTTTCATTTCCTCCAAGCGCCTTAATTCTGTCATCTTCCTCGCCTTGGGAAGCTTGTCTACTCTTGACTTTCCCTCTTAGTCTCTCTGTGTGCTCCAATCACAGGCCTATCGAGTTGACTCCTGCATTTCTTGGCAGTCTTTCCGGTTATTCATTGTGCTGTTTTCTTTTATTCTTTTATTTTTTTCTTTCTTTTTCCTTTTTTTAACGCCTCCAGCAAATTTGCCTTTTCTTCTATTCTTGGTCTGCCGGTTCAGATGCGATCTTATTATACCTGTACTTCTTTTATTTATTCTAGTCGCCTTGTCACGCATTCACGTATATACCCCATTACCATTTAGTCTCGCCGTCTTATCTGATTCTTCACCTAATTCATACCTGATCTACACTCCCGACTGGTCACACTACCGAGCCACTTCACATCTACGACACAGCATTCGGATACACACAGCCATAGTTTCTGCACTGTACACATATATATCCGACACTCCTACGTATCGCCGGCCGCGAGTCCTCCTAGAGCCATGGGTGCCGATCTGGCCTTCGCCACGCTCGTCAAGAAGCAGTTCACTGCTTCCAAGATGACTTTCAACATCCTGTTCTGGGGTGTTCACTGGGGCCTTTTCGCCTATGGTTGGTAAGAAACAACCACAACCACAACCACAGCCACTGTCTTAGATCTCAAGTGTACTAACTGTATCTACAGGTGGAAGCAAAACAACGACAAGCGCTTGGCTGCACTAAACGGCCTGGGACTGTCCGTCTGGATGTCCCGTGGTGCTGGTCTAGTACTCTCAGTCGACGGTACCCTAATTCTACTACCAGTGTGCCGTACCATCGTCAGATGGGTGAGACCCAAGATTCGTTGGTTGCCGCTAGATGAGAACCTGTGGTTTCATCGTCAGGTTGCCTATGCCATGCTCGTCTTCACTATCATTCACACCTTCTTCCACTACGTCAAGTAAGCTTATACGAAGTCCATACCATACCATACAATCTTGTCGGATATACTAACCCAAATATAGCTTCTACACCGTTGAAATCACCCAAGTCCGTCCCGAAATCGCTGTTCAGATTCACTACACCCAGCCCGGTCCTGTTACCGGTCATGTGATGCTTTTATGTATGCTCCTCATGTACACCACTGCCCACTCCAAGATCCGACAGCAGTCTTTCGAGAGCTTCTGGTATACCCACCATTTGTTCATTCCCTTCATGCTGGGGCTGTACACTCACGCTACCGGCTGTTTCGTTCGTGACACTGCTAAGCCCTTCAGTCCCTTTGCTGGCGCCAACTTCTGGGCCCACTGCATCGGTTACCAAGGCTGGCGTTGGGAGCTTTGGACTGGTGGTATGTACCTCCTCGAGCGTCTGTACCGTGAAGTTCGTGCCCGTCGTGAAACAACCATCACCCGTGTCATCCGCCATCCTTACGACGTCGTTGAGATCCAGTTCAACAAGCCTAGCTTCCGCTACAAGGCCGGCCAGTGGCTGTTCCTACAGGTGCCTGCTGTCAGCAACTGGCAGTGGCACCCTTTCACCATCACCTCGTGCCCATTCGACCCCTATGTCTCAGTTCACGTGCGCCAAGTCGGTGATTTCACCCGTGCTCTAGGTAATGCTCTTGGTGCTGGTGAGGCGCAAGCCAAGCTTTACGACGATCCATCTGCTGATCCGATGGCCATGTACGAAATCGCACTGCGCAACGGCGATGAGATGCCCGAGTTGCGTATCGATGGTCCTTATGGTGCCCCTGCTGAAGATGTATTCGAGAACGAAATCGCCGTCCTGATTGGTACTGGTATCGGTGTTACTCCATGGGCGTCGATCTTGAAGAACATCTGGCATCTTCGCAACAGTCCCAACCCTCCTACTCGTCTGCGTCGTGTCGAGTTTATCTGGGTCTGCAAAGATACATCCTCATTTGAATGGTTCCAGAGTCTTCTGTCCAGTCTAGAACAGCAATCGACCTCGGCCTCTAGCGTCCCAGGCGCGGACAGCGAAAGCTTCCTTCGTATTCACACTTACCTGACTCAGAAGCTGGATGCCAACACAGCCCAGAACATCATGCTTAACAGTGTCGGCATGGACGTTGATCCGCTGACCGAACTCAAGAGTCGGACAAACTTTGGTCGGCCGAACTTCGAGCGCATGTTCAACTCGATCCGTGATGGTATCATGACACGATCATATATGTCTGGCTTCGACGGTAGCATGAACACTACTGTCGGTGTCTACTTCTGTGGTCCCTCTGCAGCAGCCAGAAGCATCCAGGCTGCCGCCAAGCGGGCAACCATCAAGGAGGTCCGGTTCAGATTCTGGAAGGAGCACTTCTAAACTGCTTATAAAACTTTTGGTGACGGCTTGACATCCCCAACATATGTTCTTGGGGGACTTATTGATGCAGCTCTAGTTTTGCTATTTTCCGTGTATATATCCTTTTTTTTTCTGGCTGAGGTCAATTTCATGCGCTGTTGACACGTTCCAACACAAGTGCGTTCTGTTTTATTTTGTTTGGGATCTGTTTTGATATATAATGTCTTGTTTCCTCTTTTTCGTTCTCACTCGTTACAATTGCTCTTGTTAATTTCCACTATTAGTGATGTCATTAAGCACACAGTTAGATTCCTGCCATGCAACCTTTTGAATTTTAATTAGGCGGGAAAAAAAAGACGGGGAGATCATAATTTTATGAAACAGTCTAAGTCATAATATGCTAATATTCACTGTGACATAACTACTCTTTCTTTTTTCTAGACAGCACTAAAACAAAGTTAGCACGATCACATGAAAAGACAAGCTCTGGATATGAAATAGAAATTAACCAAGAAAAGCTAATGAAGGGCTTCAGCGCATATTTATTTTTATTTTGTGGCTTTCGTTTCCGGCTATTGATGGCCAAATCTAGACGTGATGTGCTTGTCAATATGGGACTTGGAAAGTCTTTTCTATGTGTATCTGTATATCCCCCGTATTTTGATATTGTAACCTTGTATTTTCTTTTCTTTTTCTTTCCCTTTCATTATCTCACCTTTTTTTCCTTTCATCATTCACTCTTTATCAATACTACCCTTTCTTCTTTTCTCATAGACAGGCCTTTTTAAGCTTCGCTTGAGCCTAACTTTGCCAAGGCGAACCAGCCTGTGTAAGTGCCATAAAAAAAAGAAAGATTTTGATCGCACAGAATAGAAATCATAAGCGAGATGGTTTAACTTAAATGTTGTTTAAAATAGCCACCAAAATGTTAATTATTGGCTAATCTTGCATGTAAAGCCTCCATTTTGTTCTTTGCATAATAACCTTAACGTACTTTAGAGTTCAGTCTTGAATGCATGTTTTCTTGAAATTCTCAGTAGAAAAAGATTCGGCTGGACAGACAGAGAGGCAAGTAAAATATGTCGTAGATATAACCCTGACTCAAGAAAACATATTGTACGAGGTTAGGTTGAATTACAATACATATATCACAACTCGACTCAACCCTAAGGGTAGAAGCTCTCCAGAGAACCGAATATCAAATAATAGACTTGGACTAGAACTTCTCCTGAATCCGTAATGAACCGAAATATGGTTACCATCTCCAACATTTGGTAAAAGAACCCCAGGAAATCGAATATTCTCTTTTTGTTACAATCGAGCTGCTCTCCGACTGTCTTCAATAACATCCTTTTCCTTGGTTTTCTACTTATTTTCTGTGACTAATGCTTTCAACGGACTCACAATCCATGTTATATTTGCTATAACTGCAGATCTCTTGCCAGCGTTTTTAATGCTGTGGCTGTCCAGCCGACCCGCTTGATAATAACTTAATATATAAATATGAGCGCGTAGCTAGGTTGGTCTGACCTAAATGATGGGGGGGGGTTTTTTTTCCACTCAAAATCGCCAGAATAGCGGCTAAGTTCAGCCCAAGACGAGGGCGAAGATGAGATATTTCATACCAGCCTTTCAACATCATCCTCATATTTTCACTCGACGTTCCATTCTCACAGTGTTCTCCTGCTGGCTGCAGAGCGATCGACATATCTCTCAGACGCTAAAAGCCAGGATCTGTTGTTAAATATGCTCAGCGTATAATTCACCCCTCCTTGATTTTATCAACATAACCGTCCAATCTTCTCTAGGTATTTCGTTCATACGGGTTCGTATGCGCCATGAAAATCTGCCGCCGTGACCTGTAGTTGTACAGTCTGGGAAGATACATATAGGTATCTTGTATTAGGCAACAAGTTGCGAGTCGTATATGCAATTACTGTACCTTAATGTAGTTGTGTTTCTTTATTGCTCCACTTAGTATACCATCGTGTATATCTGTATGTTCATATCCGACTTCGTATGACCCCTGGACCGACACTACGTCCGTAGTTTTTTTTTTTTCTTGAAAGCTTCTATTTTCTATACGGGAAAAAGAAAACGAGGAACACTACCCTAACCAACCACCTTGCATGACAAGCTTCAGGCTGCCTCCCTCCTTAACATCCTTTTTCTTGAAAGATATACATAGTTTATATACATATATGCCTTTTATTATGGTCCCTATTTCCCATTTTATTTGGGTTACCAGACCCTGTCAAATCCATCAGCGTAACGCTAGAAGTTCTGTCTTGTGTGGGGAGTTCGGGTACTAAAAACAAACAAACAAACAAACAAACAAAACAGAAGAGTCTACATTCTTGCACGATGAAGTTTCAATTATTTCACTATAACCGGTGTCATATCTTTCCTATTTAGGAAGACCCAGCAGGTCCCCGGTCTCTGTAAAGATATAACCCCGGTTATAGTGAAATAATTGAAGCTCCATCGTGCAAGAATGTAGACTCACAAAGAATCTTTGTAGTAGCACAGATCAGTTAACTGTCTCCCTATATCTGTGGTTGGCTTTGTTTTCTCAGTTGTCTCTATCAAATCATTGCCAAATACTGTTGACCTAGGACTTGAGGCTAGAATACATACAACAACAACAATACAAGAAGTGTTACAAAAGGACAAGAAGCTTGAATACAAGGAATCGGTGAACGAAAAGACGTTGCCAGCATTATGGGAAAATTGGTGATTTTGGTGTTGAACTGAAAGGGGGTCGGATCATTTGAACCTTTGAACCTGTCAAGCCCTGATAGCAAGGCATGGTTCTATGACATAAGGGGGTGTAAACGTAGAAGGGCCAGTGACGATAGCATTTCAACACAGAAATATACAGAAAACACTGATGTCAATGAGTTGTTAGCAGGATCCTGATAGTATGATCTTCTTGGAGTGAGGCTATGGAGAGCCGCTCATGTTCCTGGCGATAGAAAGACAGTTTGAAGAGGAGCTTGATAGAGCAAATCTTTATTACCTGGCCAATCGGACGTACATGTACAATTACATTGTATGTGATCATTGAAGAAAGCAAGTAGCATTAGCGCTCGTTTCAATAGACCCGCACAGTCTGAGTAGAAGAGAAGCTACTAGCTAAGCCATAGAGTCAGAATAACAGCTCATGGCTTTAGTGTTGCCGTTGATGTGCAAATCGCAAGTCACAAATATTCTGCTACAGGGACCCCAACCCTCAAAGCCACAGCGCGAGTCCGAATCAGGCATCTAAGTAATCGATCATGATCACCAACTCGACTTACATGGACAAGAATACAGGCCGGCAGTGCGGATCAAAAAGAAAAAAAACACCAAAAAGAAACCTCAAGGTAAAGGGGAACTTTGCTCTTAACATGCCCACCCATGGTCAGCGACTCCAAGGCGCCGTAAAACAGAGAAACAGCTTAGAGACTTATTGATAACCCTCAATATACTAGCAGTTGTCCGAAGAGATCTGCGTGTAGAAGCCTCATGCTGAAGATGCCATGGAAGAGCAGAGGAGAGGGGAGCTCACAAAGAAGGGGTTACTCTATTGATGACTACATTGACGAGCCGGTTCAATCATGTATATAAACCTCCGGCATCATCCCGCTGTAGTCTTCCCGTCCTATCTCTCTTCCTCACCAACTCAGAGTTACAGAGCCTTTCTCTACAGTCCCTCCTTCTCTGCCTAATTGAATTCACCACAGTCGTTCCTTAAGACAATTTCACTCTTTTGTTTGCTTGATTCTTTGCCTAACGCCCATATCACGATCCTAGTTCATTTCTGTTAACCAATTTTACCCTAATACCCCCCTCTTATACTATCAAAATGCGTCCCCAGATGTTCATTGTTGCGCCTGTCATGGCCGGCTTGGCTGCTGCCTCTACTGGCAGACCTGCCGTTGGTGGTTATGGCCAGCCTATTGACGAGTCTTCCGCTACCACTGGTGCTGGAGCTGTTCCTTCTGGTGCCATCTCTTCTGGCGCTGCTACCCCATCCAGCGCTGCCGCTACTGGTGCTATGACCTCTGCTACCAACAATGTCGGTGGCTACGGACAGCCCGCTAACAGCGCCTTGACCAAGGCCTCCGTGAGCACCAGCGCTATCCCTTCCGCTGTTAAGCCCACTAGCGCTGCTCCTTCCAGCGCTGCCATCACCAAGGCCACTTCTGCTCCTGCTGTGCCCTCCAGTGCTGCCATCACCAAGGCTACTTCTGCCCCTGTTGTGCCTTCTAACGCTGCTGTTACCAGTGTTTCTGCTACTTCGCCTGCTGGCGCTGGTGGTTATGGCCAGGTCGTCAGCTCCGCTGTCTCTAAGGCTCCTACCACTTCAGCTCCCGGTGTTCCTTCCAGCACTGCTATCACCAAGGCCACCTCTGTTCCGGCTGTTCCTTCCAGCGCTGCTATCACCAAGGCTACTTCTGCCCCCGTTGTGCCATCTAGCGCTGCTATCACTAGCGTTCGGCTTCTTCGCCTGCTGGTGTTCCCGGTGGTTACGGTCAGGCTGCTAGCTCTGTTGTCACCAAGTCGCCTGTCACCACCAGTGCTGCCTCTAAGGCAACATCTGCCACCAGCGTTGTGTCCAAGGCCACTTCTGCTCCTGTTGTGCCCTCCAGTGCTGCTATTACTAAGGCCACCTCCGCCCCAGTTGTGCCATCTAGCGCTGCCATTACCAGTGTTTCGGCCTCTTCGCCCGCCGGCGTCCCAGGTGGTTATGGCCAGGTTGCTAGCTCTGTTGTGACTAAGTCTCCTGTCACCACCAGCGCTGTCTCCAAGATGACCTCCGCCACCAGCCTTGTATCTAAGGCCACCTCTGTTCCGGCTATGCCTTCCAGCGCTGCTATCACTAGCGTTTCAGCTACTTCGCCTGCTGGTGTTCCCGGTGGTTACGGTCAGGCTGCTAGCTCTGTTGTCACCAAGTCGCCTGTTACCTCCAGTGCCATTTCCAAGGCTACTTCCGCTACCAGCGTTGTATCCAAGGCCACCTCTGCTCCTGTTGTGCCCTCCAGTGCTGCCATTACCAAGGCTACTTCTGCCCCAGTTGTATCTTCCAGCGCTGTTATCACCAAGGCTACTTCTGCCCCAGTTGTCCCATCCAGCGCCCCTATCACTAGCGCTGCTATCACCTCCCCCGCTGGCGCTGGTGGTTACGGTGGTCAGATCGTCAACAGCGCTACTTCGGCCTCGGTATCTGCCACCTCAGGGCATGATCGGAGATGGCGATGTGCGGCCTGAAGGCGAGGAAAACTCGCCGGCGCTTAAGCGGCTTCTTCAAGAGCCCCATTTCAAGGTTCCACCAGAGCTTCTAGAGACGCACCATCGCTGCCCG